>CAEFZY010051089.1:0-48950 GCA_903066815.1 Brachyrhaphis roseni
CTTCCTTCCTTCCTTCCTTCCTTCCTTCCTTCCTTCCTTCCTTCCTTCCTTCCTTCCTTCCTTCCTTCCCTCCCTCCTTCCTTCCTTCCTTCCTTCCTTCCTTCCTTCCTTCCTTCCTTCCTTCCTTCCTTCTTTTGATATTAAAGCTGCTTTAGTGAGCAGCTTTAATTCCTTCCTTCCTTCCTTCCTTTAAACCCTTTAGGAGTCACATTTAACTCATCCTCAGGGTTTGAGTCTCACATTTGGGATAAAATATTTCCCAAATACGACACAAGGCTCTGTACCATTTTCTGTAATGGTATAGAAAATTATTTATGCTTTCGTGTCGTGGCGCCTACTACTGTTTACTAGCATTATAACTATTCCTATTGTAATTCTCTTTTTACCAGTCTGGTCAAATCACCAGGTTTGATATTCACTACATTTTATTTTGGAATTGGTTTTAAAGTTCCTTTTCTCAAGTACAGAGCTTTAAATGCTACCTTGCAAAAATCTCCAGGTGTCACCTACCTACAATTAAGGACTTAAATGTCTTAAATTCTTAAAAAAAAAAAATAGAAGTAAGTTCACCTTAAATATTTACTGTTTAATCTTGTATATTTTATGTATTTTTTTTCTCGTGGGACTTTTCTGTCTGGAAAAAGTTTGAGTTGCACTCAGATATCTTCATTGCGTTTTGTGACTCGAGACAATTGAAGCTACCGCTAACTCACTGCTAGCATGCCCCTGCTAATTAGCGAACTAGCTAACTAACTCAGCTTCTATCATGTGTAAATTAAGAAGTATTTTCATATTTTTATGGTGATATTGGTCTTTAATTTAATTCATAATGATCCTTAAACTCTTAAAAAGTCTTACATTTGAGTTGGTGAAATCTGCAGAAACTTCACTGAAACCGAAACCAGTGAGGAGTCTGTTAAAGCCAGACGGAAAACCAAAACAGAGTTATCGCTGGTTGCGCCGGCTGCTTATTAGCTCCTTTATACCTTTTGGAAACTTCAAGGGAATTTGGTGCAGCAACCTGTCTTCCTGTTTCCAAATCCACTTTGAAATCTTTCTTACTCATCCTCTCTCCGTGTGTCTGTCTCATTACTCCGACCCAAATCGTTTGACTCATGGCGAAATCCCAACTCCAGCTGGCTGCAGCCACTGCAGCAACACACCAGCTCATTCCCAGTGAGCTCATCGCCGGCAACATCAACACACACTCACACACACACACACACACCAGCTGGCCGTTTGAGACATTTCCCTCCACATGTTGGTGAAACATCACTCCGGTCCCTCATTGCTGACGGACTGCAGCTCAAACAATGTTTCAGGTCACTGGGAAACGATAAACAAAGGGGCAATTCTTAACACCAAGTCAAGTTTATTTGTGTCGCACATTTTTGCAGTTCAAAGTGCAATACATCATAAAAACATAAAAATAAAGAGTCATAAAAACATCATACAGTCACCAATCTGAGAAACCTTCATCAAAATTAAAAATACACATCAAATATGTTTCAGCTGTTTTGCAGTTATCTGGAAGACCTGAGAGGTCTGGGAGGTTGTTAATGTAGTTTGGTGCTAAGCTGTTCAGTGATTTATAGAGTAATAACAGTATTTTAAAGTCTAGTGGAAGGTCTCTTGGACTGGACCGATGTTCTCTGTCTACCTGGTTTTAGTCAGAACTCCAGAAGCAGAGTTTTGGATCTGATTGATTTTTGTAGGCAGACGTGTCATAGTAATCAATGCGACTAATTATAAATGCGTGGATGAGTTTCTCTTGATCTTGCTGCAACATTAGTCCTTTAACCCTGGAAATGTTCTTCAGGTGACAGAAGGCTGATTTTGTAACTGTCTTTATGCGTCTGTGAATCTGAGCCATGACTCTTGATTATTCCTCGTTCTCGAAGATAAGACCTGAATTCATTTTATTTTTGTTATTTATCATAATTTTGGCCTCTATAAAGTTTATGGGACACTCCAACACAGTCACCTCGTCTTCAGGTTGTTCCTGAACTGTTTCACCCACCTCTGGGATTAAAATATTAAATCTGCCCCTTTTCATATCCAAACAGAGCAAAGAGGACTTTCCCAGCCTGAAAAAGTTATCCTTGTCACCATAATGGATGTTAGAGAGCCTGAGGTTTGAACTGTGCTGTTCTGGGTCACTTAGAGGAGTTGGGTTTGAAAAATGGTCAGAAGCTTGTTGTGTTTATTCTGCAGAACTCCAGTTTATGTAGGATGAAGGCTCAACTGTGCCACAGCCACATTTTATCAATATTTAGGCAGAATTTGAAGGTTCGTTTATGATTTATCAGGGTAATATAAGTGCTGCTTTCTTGGTATTTCATAAAAAGCTGCTTTAATTCAAACGGACTTCCAGATTTACTTTAGAAAACGTCGTCAACGGAGCTGTTGAGCAGTAATTCAGGAGTGTGAGGAGCAGATGCTTACTGGTCCCATTCCTGCTGTGAAGACGCTTCATACATGAGACTGAATTAGCGTGAAATAGAATTAGGACATGAATGACTTGAACACTGGACGTAAAGTGGGACACCTCCCCACTGGTGAAATCCCACACTCCGACGTAAATGAGCCGCCGCAGCTGAGCGGTTTCCCTCGTTTTGATTTCATTTAAACTGCTGACAGACACTGATCTGGGATCAGCTACTTCATAATCAAATGAGGTAAAGTTAGAGAAGAAGATTTATTTTGAACAGCAGCTTTAAAATCTGTTAATCTGAAATAATTACTTTTACTTAATTTGAAGAAGTTCTACAGACTTTTAGACTTTGTGGTTTGAATGAATCTTCCACAGGAAAACAAAACTTTTTTGTTGTTTTTTTAGGGTTTGTATCAAACAAATAAATCATGTGAACATCTGTGAAGTTAAAGTTTCTCTGTTCAGTATCAGTAACTCAGGCCTGCAGGAGGATTTCCTGTTATCACAGCTGTGGTTAGAAAAGCTTCGTCTCTTCTGGTATTAAGGTTCAGCTGAAGCCACTGACTGTTGGGTCAGTTGGTCTCTCTAAAGTTGCCCTTAGGTGTGAGTTTGTGCGTATGTGATGAACTGCTGACCTTTCCAGGAAGTACCCCGCCTCTCGCCCAATGACTGCTGGAGATAGTCGCCAGCCTCCCGTGCTCCTGCAGAGGATAAGACAATGGATGGATGGGTATCTCAACTGCAGTTCCAGATATTTTCAGTTTAACTTAATAGCACCAACAAACATTATAAAACAGGAAGCTGTTAGGATCCTGTGTTGTTTTGAGGTTTGTTTATTCTGCATTCCTTAGTTTCTCTTTATTAGATTAATTTATTCCCTGTTTTACTTTAGTTCAGTCCTTCCTTCATGGTTCTAGTTTATTATGTTCCTTAGGTTTAGTTATTCTTTAGTGCTTCTCTTTCTCTCTCCTCCACCTGCAACCTGTTTCTAATCAGCTATCTGCTCCTTGTTCAGTAATCAACCTTCCCGGTTTATTTTCCACTCATTCTCAGTTACTCCTTGCTGGTTCCTCCTGGGTAAACCGTCGCTTCCCTGATTTACCCTGCTGATGTTTTCCCTTGGATTTATGTTTTTGTTCTTCTCTGGCTCCCTACGTTCTTTGTTTTTTGTAAGTTCTGATCATTTATTTATTAAACATTCCTCATTTGCCTCATCTACCACATCTGCATTTGGTTCCACCATCAAACACAGACATCATGACAGAAGCCTAAACACTTACAAAAACTAAAAATTACTTTTCCTCTGCTATCTAAGGTTTAATTTAACTTGTGGATGAATCTCAGTTTCAAGTATCTTTCCCTCTCAGCATCTGTGCAGCTATGGCGCAGCAGTGAACTGGTTTTCCTTGTTTGTTTTCTGGACACATCTGCAGGTGAAGGTGACCTCAGCGCTCACCAAGGATTCGCTCCTTTCCACTGGGACGCATTAGGAAATTACCCAGGTCACCCACAGACTGTCAGCATGCAGAGAGATGACATATTTTCCTGCTGCATCAGGTAATATTTGAGGTTCAGTTGTGTAGATTTTTCTGGGTTCAGGTCTGCATCGTTTTACCAATCGGTCAAAGCTGTTCTGATCAATCCATCCAGTCTTTATCAATGAAAAGGATTATGTTTCCTGTCTGGTCGTCCTCACTTTCAGCCCTGCTGTTTCTGCAAACCCCTGAAATAAATCAGTGTGTGCTGCTGTTATAAAAAGCCTCCTCACACGTGCAGCCATGACCTATCTCCAGACTCTGTTAGGACGGCCGGTGAAGCCATCAGACCAGCGCGAGGGCCATCGTGTAAAATCACAACCGATGGAAACAGCGCTGCGGCGTAACGGTGGGCTCGTTAGAATGCGTGGCGAAGATTGTAATCACACGCTCGATGCGCTCATGATTCACTGTCAGGGTGTCATTACGACGTTTTCAAAGGGAAGCAGCACAAACAATGACTGCGCCTCAGTTTCCTGCCTTAGTGGAGGCGATTATTCATGTGAGGAGCTGCAGGTTTGAAGACGGGTTTATCAGAGACAAAATGAGACGCGGTCGACCTCAGGAACTGAAGGTTTTCCACACAAACAGACATTTGGATCATGTTTGTTCCTGTTCCTGAAAGGATGAACATAAATTTTGCTTTAGTTTTTTTTCTTGTTTCACTTTAAAAATGTAATCTAAAGCGGTTCTGAGTGGGCCGTGAAAAACCCCGACATATTTTAATATTAACTGATGAAAACATTAAAGGGGCGGTAATATGTAATTTCTAGGCACATTTTATAGCATAATAAAGTAACTGTGTTGCCTTCATTTGTTATAAAAATGCTGCATATATCAAATATGATTTAAAACAAATTTGACATTGTAATTTAACGCCATGAGATTGGGTCTCTTTAAAAAGCTCAGTCTCTTTCTGAAACTCCACCTTCAGGAAGTCATCACAACCGGGCGGCTATGTTAATCCTTTAACAACATTTAAACCAGGGTTGCACTGAGAAGTAGCTCCTATAATGAGCTCATCAAATGCTCAGTTCCCCCAGATGTTTGCTAATTGCTCCCGGCTAGTCTGAAGGAGCTGAATGGGGGAGGAGCTACGTCTCAAAGGCGGAGCTAAGTCCACCCAGACATTTTGCACAGCTGAATGGTTGCAGTGGAGATGTGTGAAAGAATCAAAGCAGAACTCCAGGTTTGTTTTTGATGAGGGAATAACTTTAATAATATGATGTAAAGCTAAAAAAAATTGATTTTACATTTTACTGCTCCTGTAAAAATATCGACCTGCTTCTCTTTTATCCTTGATAATATTTTGCCATTAAAAAAGATTATTGAAGACAGTGTAGTGCGGGATGTCGGTTGATAATTTTTGCTCAATGACTCATAAGAACAACTCTGAAGTTTTCAGTGTTTCAGCAGTTTTGCAGTTTTCTGGTGTAATTACTTAATCTCATATTTTCTATGTTGTTATTTTTGTTGTTGGATTTTGCTATCAGGCAAAAGTTTCATTCGGACAAATATATCTTCATTATATTCTGTCACTGGAGGTGGCTAATGCTACTGCTAACTAGCTGCTAATAAACCCTTGCTAGCTAGCTTACTACAGGGTTCTGTCTTTTTGCGTCTGTCTTACCACTGACTCACATTTGATGCTACATCCATTCTGTGCTAAAAGGCACTACTTATGAAGTATGCAATATTTTTTGGAAAGTTCTGGCATGATGTAGGTTTTAAATGTCATTCATTATGGTCTTAAAAAGTCTCAAATCTGAGTAAACACTGATAAAACAGAAGATTAAAACGTGAAAAATAAAGATTTAAAATGTGTTTCTTCATTTAAGTTCTGCAAACGTTCAGATTTGGATCTCTGTCTGCTGATTGGCTCTCTGCTTGGTTCCTATTTGTTGTTTGGAAACCGAGCACTTCCAAGTTCCCTCCCTCCGTCGTCACATTGAGTTAAACGTCAATAACCTTCATGCACCGCCGCATGTGGCCGACTCTAATGTGACTAATGTGGGAGGGGTCGCGCGTTGGATCGCAGGCCGGGCGGTCTGGGGGCTTCGGATTCCTGCTGGTGCTGCACTAAAACAAACAATGAACGTCCTGGAAAGCCAGCTCTTATTTTTAGGGTCTGACTGGGTTTTACGTAACGGGTCACCACAGCAAGAATAGCTCCATCAGTCACTGGAGCTGCAGCGTCCGAACGCTCTGGGAACGCTGGGATCAGAAAGACGAGACCAACATGGAGGCCCCTGGTGTGAAATTATGGCTGGGCGAGTAATAAAAAGTCACATTTACCGTCATAAATAAGTGCAAATATTGCAAATATTTATAAATTAGTAGCACAAAAACTCAGATTTTTATTGCAAAAAAATCACAAAAACAATTGCGAAATTCTGGAGGAACTGAAAAGATGTTCAGTAATATTATTTAATTTTAAGAAATGGATTTAAGAAACTGTTCTTAGCAGGTTTTATCAATACATTCTGGCACAACCGGCCCTTTAAGAGCATTTATGATCTTGATTTGGCCCAAAACGAAAATGAGTTTGACACCCCGTTATAGATTATGGGAAAAAATCTCTTATGATCATTTAAATAATCTGCTTGGGCAACTTGTACTTTTTCAACAATGTTTTGGATTTATTGACTTAAAACAGCTCTTATATCTTGCTGAAAAGTTATGAGTTAGTTTGTCTAGTTTGAAAGGTTCTGATGTATTTGAAATAGAAACAAAAAAAAATGCATGGTAAGATTTTGTGTTTTTGCAGCTCAAGTAAACCAAAAACACCTCTGAGTAAAATCTACAGACCATAAAGAAGAACAGAAGTCGATAATTGACAGATTGAATGATTTGTAGCAGCGTGCGGTGAGCTGCAGGATGGGTTGTCTTATCGCTTTGTTCTGGTTTTATCTGCTGGCTTCAGGCGGCCGCAGCAGGACGCTGCAAGGTGAGCTGAAATAAAGCTCTGCTGCTGACCTGAGTGGTTATTATTCACCCTGCATGGAGGTAAAAGAGCTGCGTGACGCTGCTGCTGTCCCCGTCATCACCTTCACATACATCATCCCGCTTTCACATTAGCGGAGCAGTTAAAGGTAATTCCAGCGCTGCATCACGGCCGCAGCGGCTAACTGAGGCCGGCTTATCGCCTCGGTCTGCTGTCCGCCGAGCAGGAAGAAGAAATAAGGTCCAAAGGAGAATTAATTCTCAGCCTCGCTCCTTCAGGGGGCGAGGAAGAAGAGGAGGAGGTGTTTTCCTATCGTGCCAGACTGCCGGTATCCGTGGCAACCTGGGGCGGACCTCCCTGGGATGGATGCTGAGTGGCAGAGATTGACCTGTCACATCCCATCACAGCCAGGACGTTTCTGCTTTCAGCTCAGAAACAAACAAAGCGTAAAAACGCGCTCCTCAGGCATTTAAAAACTTTAACTTTACATTTATGATTTCTGTTACATTCAGTTTCCTGTTAAACTGGGAAGCACCGATACCTGAGGTTTATTATCGGCCGATACAGAAAAACAGCTGAACGGACTTAAAACATTTCATTTTTTAAACTCAAGACATAAACGTACTGAATTATAAATTTATTTGCTAACTGAATTGGGAAAGCAGAGTGTCTTCAGTCAGAGGCTTCTTGAAATCACTGTAGTACAGACTGCTACAGGAGATCTTTCCTGCCAACAACCATCACTATCTACAATAACTTTGATTGGAATATCCTAACTAATTTTCTTTAAAATAATTTAAGGAAATCAGGAGTTTTACATTTAGACTTGTTTGATATTTTAGCCATATTTACTAGTCTGTGGTTATGGTGAACAAAAGGATTTAATTACTAAAAGAAACATGAATGAGTCAAATATTCCTACATTTTAAAAAAATAATGTGGCCAATAATTCTCTTTTTATGAGATAAAAGAACATTCTGTTTTTAATTAATGTTTTCCAACAGGAAATATTAACAACATTTTAATAACTCTTATTTTATTAATAATTATTGTCAATAGTGCAAAATAAACTAAGCAATGTAAAATAATTAAACTGAAATTGACAAGAACACTAGATTTGTCAAACACGTAAAAATAAACTGCAGCAAACCTTTGAAATGGTTGAGAAAGTGGAATTATAAATTTAAAAAATATTTAAAATAGATACTCAGCACAAAGCGTAGAATCAGACTGAATAGATTGGCCCTTACGGATTGGCCACATTGTTTGTGTCTTTTTATTCTGCTGTATGACCGTTCTCGGCTTCTCGTTTTGATGAATTTGTTACCGTGGTAACGGGAGGTAACAGCACGGCGCCATGCAGCCAAGCGGAGTTTTTATCCGCGCTCTGAAATGTTTCAGAGATGAAAAATAACAGTTTCCTCTGCTGCACTGAAAACTTCACCATCCTAACGTTGTTCTGTTGTCTTCGTTTTAAAGTAATTAATTCATTAATTAATTTTGTCTATATGCAGTGCTTTTTTTTTTTACTCGAAACTCCCAGCTATTAAATAGAAGAAGACGATATGAATATTTTTCTTTGTTTCTGTTGAAAGTTGGTGCTGAACGACAGGAAAGAAGACAATTATTGCAATTACCCGCAGTGAGATGACCCCAGTCAGAGGCAATTATAACGAGACACATAAACCTCTGATCACAACGGCACTGAGTATTTCCTCCGAGACGCGGAAATACGCAGAGCGCAGGTCCTTTAATGTCACTTCTGAACAGTTTTCCTCATTAACTGTTTTATTTGACCAGATTTTTCCATCTCCTGCTGCATTAATGCTCAAGGAAAAACTGTTGATTTGTACCCTGTTTGTTGCGTTCCTTTTAAATACTTGGAAAAATAGTTGTGACCTGCTTTACCACAAGGAAAAATCTCAGCCCATCCATCCGTCCGTGTGGCTTTTATTTCTTTCCATTCTCCAGAGTCGGTGTTTTCTGGAATCAGCTCTACAGCTGCAAATCTTTTGGGTTTTTAACAACTTTATACATCGAGAAACTGAAATTCAGTTCTTTGTTCTTCGCAAAGTAATTCAAACTCAGCCAGATTAAATGAATAATATATATGAAAACCAATTTTACCAATCAGATATTGGCTGAGTTTGCTTACATTTACTCCACGGGTGTCAAACTCATTTTCGTTTTTGGCCCAAATGAATTGATCAAACTTGTTCACAAACTGTTAAAATATCAATAAATTCTTAAAATTAATTTATATTTTATCTTTTCAGTCCCTCCAGGATTCAAAGTTTAACAAAACAACTTGGTTTATATTCACTAAATCTTTTGAAAACAATCATCCAGGTTTATTCCACTTCACGTATTTGCACTTTTTTGCGTTGATTCGCCAACAATACTTTTAAGTTTGTGGTCGAAATGTGAAAATGTTTGCACAGCTCTGTGTATTTTGGAGAATCACAATCCAGTATCCAGAGACTCGACTCTCTCTGGTGAAAATATTGAGAGTCGATCCTGCAGGATGGAGAAAAATTGAACCAGAAATCACTTGGAAACGCTCAAGAACTGAAAAGATTTAAAATGTGGCTAAGAGAGAAACATTAAGATAATATTCCAACAAGAAGACCAGTGAATGTGGGAACCAGAACTTCCATTAAATAACTTTTTTATGAATAAAAGTAACCTACTCAGGTGGATTAACTCCCTCCTCTCCAGCTCAGAGGCCGAGCTGCACTAATTACCTCATAAAGTGTCTCCACAGTGAAGCTGGATAGAAGGTCAGACTGACAGGCGGAGCTGGATGAGTTACGACCCAAATGGACCCGGTTAATTAGGATTCATTTGTTCTAAAGAAAAACATCAAATAATCTGCATGGAAGTTTTAGCTTTTTAAAAGAGTTAATTTATTTCCTGTCAGTGAAGCCAAAGCAGAAAACATTCAAAGTTTCCCAGGTTCAGTGAATGCAACAGGATGTGAAGCTGAAGGTGGTTGGAGATGCAGATGGAAACTCTGTGGTTTAAATCCAAGATGGCGCACTAACTTTGCGAGCCATTCAGGCCTGATTGGATGTTTAATGACAGATTTTCTGAATTGGTTTCTGCTTTTCAAAGTAAGAGGTTGTTTTTAAAAACTTTCAGGTACTTTCCTGGAATTTAGAGGTTAATTTTCTGAACTTACCCGATGCTTTCTCAGAAGTAAGACAAATATTTTAACAGATGTTGTGTAGAAATTGTTGTCCTGTTGGACAAAACCCGACTCAGTTTGTTTTTCCTCTACTTCTGATAACAGCGTCACATCTTGTACCTTAAGGTCAGCATCTAGTCTCTTTGTGTTCCTGTTTATAGATGGTCAGGTTGAACACAGAGGACCTAAGTCCTCTGCAGCGATGCAGCATGTGGAGGAGGAGTGCATCAAACATGTAGTTCAAGGTCTTTAAGGGAGGAATCAGTTGGAGCAGAACGACTGCTGACTGCTCCGCAAATATCCCACGTATCCCAATGACAGTTTATCGAGCGGATCATAGAGAAACGTATTGAATGGTCCCCTCAGGTCACAGCTCTTCGCCCTTTGTGCTAGCTCTGACGTTCAGGACTTCCTGTGGACTCCTGCAGCTGAAACTTGCACTATCTGTCCTCTCTTGAGCAGCTTTGGCGTCACCATGTAAGGAATGTTTAGCCCTGAAATGTTTTCCTTTTCTCGCTCAGCAAGATGACCTTGAAGTTCTTTTGCTCCTCACTGAATATATGTATGTTTTTGCTGCCTGTCATTGAACACAAAATGCCTTTAACAGCTGACTCCAATACACAGTGCATTTGTGCACTATTATCCAACAGATTTTTCATTTGACTCAATCATTAGAGCTGGTTGTGACCAGTATTCTTGACGACTTCCAGAAACACCAGACCAGAGATATCCAACTCTAATCCACCGTCCTGCAACACTTATTGATCCCAGAGGGAAATTGAAGTATTTTTGAATTTGAATTTTCACACCTAATAGTTCAGTAGATTTGGTTTGATTGAGGACCAAAATTGCAAAATTTGTTACATTTTCATGATTCACTGTCAAACCAACCAAACACATTGAGAAACTTGTTCCCCTCCTCGCCTGTAGGGGTGCTGCACCAAGAATTACTGAAGGAAACAACATGAAGCTTCTGAAGAAAACACTGATCTACTTCCTTCTTCTCCAAATGTAAATGAGAACGGAAAGGGGTCAGATTTTAGCGATTATAGGATTTCTCTTTTGTTTTTGGTAGAAGACCATGAGACATTTTTTTCTGCTAGCTCTAGTCCAGCATGTTTGTTTGGTGGTTTTTACCCAGAATGCAATGTGCTGCAGTTTTAGTAGTGTTTTATTAGCACTGATAAAGATAAAAATGTTACATTTTTTGAATAACAAATTTACTATAAATAAAGTTTTGCTATTGCTCAGTGTGAATGCTGTTCAAACTTTTGCAGACGACTTTAGCTTGAGGCTGATATTACTAACAACAAGAAAAAAAATCAGCTTTTCTTCAAAATCTTATAGTTTTATTGGGGTCAAAGTTAAAATCCCCAATGAACCAATTTTAATTTCTGTTGCCAGTTGTTTAGTTTGAGTCAGCACTGCTAACATTGCAAACATGCTAACTGATGCTAACAAAGCTGTGCTGGATTTTGCTTCTTCTGAAACATTGGTAAACGACATTAGAAATTATTTTGAGAAATTTTTACTACTTAAGTCGTTTTTAAACACTAGACGAGGAGAGAATGCTAATGCAATCTTTGCTAACAATGCTAAGTGATGTTAGCAAGGCTAGCCTGCTGAATTATTACAATAATGTGGAAATTTAATGAGAAGTTTAGCATGTTGAAAGAGGTGAATGCTATCCTCTGTAAATTTTAACTTGAGGCCTAACATTGTTTCACTGCTTGTCCACCAGCTGAACTCTGATTGGCCAAGAATGATGAAATAAACTAACTATTGGATTTACTTCAGAGTCACAGTTTCTGCTTGGTTTCAGTTAACAGAGTTGATTTATTTGTGGGAAGAAGGAAAACTTAGAAGACGTAATTCATCATGGGATTTTCTTGGCATTCTGGGTAATGTAGGCGACTGATGAGCCGTAGCTGCGTCTGGTGATTAGCAGCGTTTGTTTTTCTGTCTTAGCTGCTGCTGATGGACAGCTGGCCAGGCCTCTGCAGCAGAGGAGGAGAGAGATGAAGGGTTTGTAATAAATGGAGGAGTTTGAGGCCAAACAGAACATGAAGGTTTATGATGCCGAGTCGGGAGGAGGAGGATGACGTGTGGAGGCTTTTATTGTCACGCAGTCAAATCGTTTTTACGCTGGAGAGGACGGAGAGTCTTCAGATGGGGGACTCCGCGTCCTTGTCAAGGACCTAATTACGTGCAGCTGAAGTGGAGGAACGGGGAGATAACACTGAGACCTCATTTTATTTCCTGCACTGATCCTGGGGGACAACTCAGCATTTTGCCTTTTAAAACCTGCCTTTGTCTCTGGTATAGAAAATAAAAACAGACATTTGTCTGATCTGATCTACTGATTCTCACATCAGCTTTAATTAAACATTAATGGTTCCCCTTTAAATGCTCTGATAAAGCACTGACAGATTTAGTTTTTGATTTTTGTCTCACTTACTTACATTTTACTCAACATAAAACACATTTCATGAGCAGCCATCTTGTTTGACAAGTGTTTTTTATAGCTTCTATTTATTTGGACTTTGAATTCATGTCAGCTCTGTGATGTAATTAATATTCCTCAGGAAAAATGGTCTGCAGTCTGAAAAGAAGGTTTTAGAGTGGCCTAGTCAAAGTCTTGACTTGAATTTAGTTGAGATTCTGTGGTATTCATGCTGGAAAACCCTCCAATGTGGCTGAATTAAAACAATCATTCCCACATTGATGTAAAAACCGACCTGTAGCTGTTTGTCCCTGTTTCCCTGAGGCTGCAGCTCAGGTGCAGCCAGGTGTCTGCTGCCTTCAAGCGGCGCAGTAATTCACAGCGACATTCTGTCATGCATATGAGCAGAGGGAGGTTAAATAACAGCAGATGTATGATGCCACTATTGGGAAGCCTTTAGCACAACAATTATCATCTAATTTTATCTTTGCTCTGCGCCTCTGGCTGCCTGTTGTTACTACTGAGGCGCCTAATTGGTTCTGTCACCAAACTTATTGTCAGCATTTGTAATGTTTGGCCCAAAATGTGGAGCAAATTCAAGCTATTTATATCTTCTTAACTTGAGCGACTTCATTTCCGCGAAACTCACACACACCTGTCCGAAATACATTAATAACTCGTCCTCTAATAGAGCTGCTGCTCTGTTCATATTTATGATTAAAGTCTAACATATGATTTTTTTTCTGTAGTGTAATCAAACACATTTAACCAAACTGATTTTTCTCATCTGCATTCCTATCGAGATACCAAATCTACGAATAAATGTAAACATACATAATTAAAAACATAACTGGTGGTATTAAAAGAACACATTTAACGAATAAAAGTTATTAAATTGTTTCTGTTCATTTTAAGTATCATTACTTATACAATAACATGTTTTGCTGGACAATAAATTGTCCCAGAATTATTGTGATAATCAATAATATTGTTGGTTTGAGGTAATGGAAATCTGCTCACTTAAAGACCAATAAATGTTTATTTTGTAAAGTTAACACTAGAACTAGATGTTTTACACATCTAAAATAAAACACAACATCCAAAAACAACAACAAAACATAAATAAAATGTATTACGACGTCTTTGTAAACAAAATTGCCCTTAAAAAATATTATTATTCATCAACATTTATTTTAATTTATCATGTAATTAATTGTTTAGTAGCTAAGTTGGGTTAGTGGCATCAACTAACTCTCTCACTCTTTGGTTGCTTAGCAACAATCTGCTGGGTAAAAAGCACTTTCAAGTTCCCCCACAACTTTGGTTGCCTAGCAACACCCTGATTGTAAGTTAAAGTTTCTCAGTTAGTTCAATAAAGCCAGAAGAGTCTGTTTGGGTCGGTGACTGTTGCTGTAACGTCCTACGGCCCCCGAACGCCTCTGCGTCTCTGCTGTGGCGAAGCAGCTTCCTCAGCTCTTCGTAGGTGTGACCAGCAGGCTGACGGGTGGAGGACAGGTGCAGCATGCGCTCAGTCCTCTAAGTTTAGACTCCCACAACTCCCAGCAGCACCAGTGCAGCATTCCCGTCGCCGCGGGGAAAACAATGTGCCGGCTCGGATGACAGATCCTGGAAAGCCTCCGCCTCCGCCGGGTGACACCTCCCGCCTGCCGGTTGTTGCAAAACAAAAGTCCACCTCACTTTCATCGTCACTTTCATGTAAACATGTAAACATTTACCGTCATTCGAGCTCAAATCAGAACCGCTGGTTGAGTTCAGGAGAGAAAACTGGATTTAAACAAGAAACGGATCAAATGTGTAGAAATATTCCTGAAGATAAATCTGACTGACTGACTGACTGACTGACTGACTGAACAGAGCGCTACAGCGCCACCAGCAGGTTAAAGCTGGAAGTGGACTGCTGAATGTTCTTCATGGAACGATAATATTCCAATGATAAAAACTCCAGATATTTTTACATGTAATTTTCTATAGATGTGAATCATTTTAAAATGTTCAAACTATGAAACACAGTGTCAATATTTGATTAAAAAAGTAACACTTCATCCATCCATCCATCCATCCATCCATCCATCCTAGAACTATCAGTTAGGCTTTAACGATTCTGATGAACAATGTAAAAACCTTAAACACTATTTAACTTTACAAACTAATTTTTAAGTGTAATTATGAGAATAATTTTCTATTTAACCACTTTCTGTCTTTCTACATCCAGACAGACAAACCTAAATAAATCAAACTTGTTTTCACATCAGCAAAGTATGGCAGTATTAAGCACCATTTAATCTCAGCGCTATAGAGACCATTAAAATAAAACCTAAGTGATAATAAATGTGTCTGTAGCTGCCTGTTCCTGCATGAACCTGATTCAAAACAGGAAGTGATGGAGTCGCTGCCATTGCACGTTTAGGCCAAACCTGCTTTCGGACGTGATTTTATCTGCAGAGCTACATAAGTCTGAGGTGCTTGTCACATCTCTTTAGGAGTCTGGCTGACTTAAACAGACAGTGTGTGTTTGCATACCAAGCAGGGATCAGGATTTATCCTCCATCGCCTCTTTCAGACATGCAGGATTCCTGACTCCGCTGGAACATCATCCTTAAACCCCAAAACTGCTTCCTTCAAGCAGCTTTCATCATGTTTATGTTCAAACTCTATTTCTGCATTTCTTCTGTTTTTGACAAGAACCAAACTTTAAACTTCTGATTCAGGCTTTTTAATGTACCATCTTTATCTTGCTGGTAGTAAACAGTGGTATTTACTAAGTCCCTCCTGGAAGTTGCAATCACAACTATTTATTTCAATTTAGTTATTATTCACAGATTTTGTCCAGAATTTTTACCTTTCTGCAAATCTAATCATTCAGTCACCTTAACATTTTTAGATTTACTTCTTTTTTGCTGCAACTCAGCTGAATTTTGACCAATCCCTTTTGCCCTCTTCTAATTTCACTTCCAGCACAAATTTCAGTCACGAAAAACCAAAACTCCAAGATGAAAATATTTGTAACGCTAAATGGTAACATTTACCTTTTTATTTAGCAAAATAACATTTTGAGACGTTCTGTAAGATTTGCACATATAGAATTGAAGTTCAGGTTAACTTCAGTGCCCAATATTGAGTTCATGACCTTTTCTCAGAACATAATTTTATTTATATTAAGGTTGCTACTTTAAGAACTGAAATTCAAATTCAAAAACACTTATTTGATCCCAAACAGAAATTAAATATAGCAAAAATGTGAAAGATTTTGCCAAAACTCCATCCAACTACACAATATCCAAAACAAAAAGGCAGAAATGAAAGTTTGAAAAAGAGAAAAAATCTCAGTGAAAGTACAGAACTGCTCCAACGTGCTGTTTGTTTTTTAAAGGAAGGTTATGTTCAGCAAAAATAAAACTTAAAAAATGTGCAACTTTTTCAAAACGGTTCCACAAAATCAGTAATTTTAAGTCTCAACAATCACCAAGAATATTGCAACATCCTGGAATGACTGATAAAAATCAGGAAAGAAAGAATATATATCGCAATAGACACGTGATCAATATCAATAGATAATGCATCTGATAGAACATTCAGTCATTTCACTGAACTGCAATCAAGAACCGCACAGCATTCTGGGAAGTGAAGGCAGAGAAAAGACTGTAGCATCAACTAACTCGCTCGCTCTCTGGTTACCTAGCAACGGCTCACTCAATCTCTCTCTCTCTTTCTTTGGTTACCTAGCAACATCCTGTAAAGTAACCAGGAGTTTCAGTTTTTGGCATTGTGTCTCAGATTTCATATTTCAAAAACACGTTTCTGATTCCAAAGGGAAATGAAATGTTGTGACTCACATTAATTCAAAGTTATTGTAAATAACTTCTTAATTGCTGTGGAGTGAAAACTGTGGATAAAACAGAAAAGATCATGTCGTCAGTTTTTCAGTATTTAAAATATTTCATATTTAAAACAAATAAACTAATCAATAATTATTGATATCGACTGATATGAAACAATTATTTTGTGATAAATGTACCTCTTGTTTGCCTCTTGAACGTGTCAGTTTAAGAGTCTCTGCTGGTTTATTGCTCTTTCCATTTTCAGTTGATGGATTTGAGTTGATTCTGACTTTGAGTCGTCAGGAATCCTGATGCTCAGTTGCCTCTTCAGGACGGCTGTGAAACGTGACACACATTGATTTACAGCCTGATGGAGCTGCTTATAGACGCCCGCCGCCTCGGCCAGACTGGCTGACGGTCAGCAGGGATGCTGCTGAAGGTCTCACCTTGTTAGTCAGGACAACTGTCCATGATGCTCCCTCACAGCGGACCTGCTGAGTTAATTAAACTCCTACTTAAAGCTTTGATTGGCCCTGAGGGGACGATCAACAATTAGAGCAAAAATCAGCCGAAGCTTTCAACCACGTCATGACATTTATGTTCTTAATTAACATTTGTCTTTTGCACACTAATGTGAAATAATATTTTTTTAAAAAGCAGTTTTATGTTGGACCTTTTTATAAACTATTATGTTAAAATGGAAAGCAATGGCCTAAAGCGAGCAACACTTTCAACTATGGAGGCTCCGATATGAAATCTGGAAATCTGATATCAATGTTTTAGTTTAGCACCTGAGCATGTTTGCTAAGTTAACATTCCCCTAAATTAATATTTTCACGTAAATTCTAAACCTTTCGTTTACTTGGTTGTTTTGTCGACTTTCAGTTGAATAAAGTTCAGCTTTTGTGTTGAAGTTAGTTTGCGACAGTTAAGGATTCTTCAGGTTGCTAGCATTTAGCATAAGCTCCTGCTAAATACCATGTTGCGCTTTAGCGGAGCTACAGCAGTGATTAATGCTGTACGTAGTTTTTTAGCAGTGGCCACCACTGTTGGCTAATAACTGATTTTATAGATATTTGCCACACAGAGTCCAGGAGTGTGATTATACGCCGGAGCTTCTGCAGCCGGTTTGTCCTCTGATGTTAAGAGTTTGACCTCCTGTTGACCTTCTGGTCCCAGAGAGATGAGGTCAAACGTCTGCAGCCAGACTCAATTAACCACAAGATGTTGGAGCAAACGATGCAAATCTGAGGAAATGACCCAGTTTCAGGAGGAGTATGACTGAACGCTGTTATGCTGAACCAGAATATTATCTTCAGTGTCACACAACTCTGAAGTCAGAAATATAACACTTAACAAATTTACATGACAATTTCCACATTTTCACAGAAACATATTTAGAGAGCCCTAAATAACTTGTGTAGATAGTTTATCAGCAACAAAAAATGATCATGTTGGATTTTTTGATGCAGGAGGGACTGGTGCACTTTACATGACATCATAAGGAAAGAACATTATGGGGACATATTGAAGCAACATCTCAATGCATCAACCAGGAAGTTAAAGTTTGGACTCAGATGGTCTTTCAGTGGACACTGACTATCAGATTATTAATAAATTGGTTTCTGATCAATAAAGTCGATCACAAATCCCAGATTTCACTCCCAAAGTAAATATGTTGGCACATATTTTCTCCAATGAAATAGTAATAATCAATCAACTGAAAATGTATTTTTAATTGTAGTATAAAAAATGGAAAAAGAACCAAAATAATGCATCGTTCTTGTTTTTTCCTGTATCAGTTGTGACAGTTGTTGCGGCGTCAGCTTGGCTCATACGTGACGAGGATATTATGAAACTGACACTGTGTGGGTCAGAACCGTCCTGATGTAATTCCTGCCTCAGGGTTCCTCGGTGCGCTCATCCTCGGTTATGTATACGGTCAATTATGTGAGGTTAACCGAAGGTCAGGATCTGAACGTGTTGCTGGTGCTGAAGTTTCTCTATCACTTATTGATTGATGAACAGATTCATTCCTTGGTGGATTTGGATCTATTTTATAAAATCTTATAATTTATCTTTAAATGTAACTTCACTCTCCTCACTAATCATGTGAAGTTCAACAGATTTCTGTTAAATTATTTGATGTCATATTTCCTCTTGCCCTGCTGTCATTTTGGAAAATCTACTCCTTTATTTCTTTACATTTTCCTCTTTTCTAAATATCAGAAGTGGTTGTACTTGGTTACATTTACTCAGTTACATGAACTGGAGTAAGTTTCTGGAGAAAATTTACTTTTTACAATTATTTGAGTAACTTCAGTGAATAAAAAACAAAAAATTCATGAAATACAGACACAATTACAGCACACATTTTAACTAGATACCATCAGTTACTTTTTACTTTTGTGTAAATTTATGTTGAAGTACTTCTACTAGAATAAAAGTAAATAGAAAATAAAAGTTTGGATTTCTAAACATTCAAGATTTAATCCGCTGGAGTTTGAAGATGCTAGTTTTTATCACCTCCTTAAAAAAACAAAACCTGAAGCATACTCACACACACCCACACACATTTTCTTAAATAAACCCAACCCAGGCATGTTATCTTGTTTTAGGACCGTTATTGATTTGACTTAATACAACAGGAGATTTTAGGGCCTCTGAATAAGCTGAGCCATTGTTTGGTAACACGAGGCACGATGAGTAATCCTCACATTTTATGGGAGAGTTTAAACAAATTTCAAACATTAAGCAGGATGTAAAGTAACAGGAACACGGTGCTCTTATTTTATTGAACGTCTTCAGGTCTAGGATGCAAACTTCATCTGATAAGTTAGTTAAACTTAAACCCTCATTGATCGTAAATGTAATGTGTGTTAGTGCAATAAAGCATAAAAACAAAGGTTCTGTTTTTCTAACTTCCTGATGTTGGTTTTAATGTGCAAATAATTCCAGTAAACTCCCTAAACTATAAAATAATTCGAGTGAAATAAAATAACTGACTCACATGGAAAAAACAGCAACTGGGCAGATAACCATAAATAGTCTGGAAGAACAGCACATTCTAAAAATCATAATTAATAAGTTAGGATCATATTATAGTGATGAAATGTAACTTAAAAGTTTCCTTTTTACATTTTTATAAACACTTGAGCTACATTTGTTGTTTAACACAGAAGGAGCTGAACTAGACAAACAATGAAATGCAAATAAGAGAATAAAACAAAATGTAGAAAGAAACTCAACAAAAGAACTACAACTGAAAGACCTTTTAAATTACAATAATTACCAAAGGGGAATAACTTGAACATGGCAAGACCTCACTAACATAATAAACCCTAAAATTATCAAAACAAAACAAAGTAGAACCAACATAGTTTGATACAATTATCAGAAATAATCAGTGAATGTTAAAAGCCATGATTGGCTAATTTAATTTCTGTTCTGACTTGTGCTTTTTATGCAGATATGACTTAGTGTGCTGTAATAATTTATAAATAATTTATTACAGTTTAAGTTTATAACTGGTTGCTATGAAGAATAAGATACTCTTCAGGAGGACCTATTATGTAAAATTCAAATTTTGTACGTTTTTGTACTTCTATCTGAGTCTCAACTGCTTCTTTAAAAAAAACATCCTGCCGTTTTTTTTGGCAATAAATTAATATTTTTGGTGTCTGGAAAATGAGCTGTTTCAAAAACGTACAAAATGTAACGTCACAAATTAGCAGGAACTGCCCGTTACCTAGCAACCCCAACGAAGTTTAGCCCTTTGCCTAGCAACTCCAGCGGTCCAACCAAACATTTATTGAGCTTGGTTCTGACTGAGCTGGTTAAAAGGTCCTTGTGGATTCTTGGGTTGTGTTTCTGTCTTTCCGTCCCGGTACACGGCTGCCAGCAGAACCAAGAACTTTGGGGGAAGGAGCCGTCATGGCGGCTTGATCAGCCAATCAGAAACGCTAAAGGAGAAATATAGATTCAGTTATTTTATTCTGCCACCTTCTTCATACAGGTGATATGTAAACTTTGTCCGGTCAGTTTGTTCAAGGAGATCATTTAGTTTTGATGAGGAAGTTTCCAGTTAATTCCTCCAGACCAGAAAAGGATTAAATGTTTTTATCTCTTTTATCAGGTGGTCATAAAGTCAGTTGAAAAGACAAACATTAGTCAGGATGTAAAACTAGGACAAGGATGTTGTTAATTTTATTACCAGCAGAACTTCTGCTGCTGAACTTCAAACCGTTATCTGATGGTTTAAGTAAAGATCAACGTTTTATCTGGGCCATAAAATAAAGTGAGAACAGGTGTGTGTTTGCAAAATTAACCATAAAAACATTTCTGCTTCTCTGAATGTTGATAGTTCATCATGAGGTAAAGAATGATTCAACTCCAAAGGTTGGGGATGCTGAGCTGGGATTTAGGAATAATTATGAATTAAATTGGTTGAATTTCCTGGTTGTTGTTGGAAATCCTGGAGTAGAAATTATTGTTATCTCAATTATTGGATCATTTTAAGAAATAATTACTGGAGGAATAAAAAGTGCACTCAGCATTGTTATTAGTCTGAAGGATACACTGATTGCTCTAAACTATCAGCAACAAATCTACATTTCATTGTCGTCGTCTTCAGAGTCATCCATCTGGGAAACTGAATCTCCCGTTTCATTTCCATCTGCTAGTTAACAACATATCTGACACCAGATCAAAGGGCTAGGCTGATATTTCCAACCCCAACATCCAGACGGTTGTGCATCTAAAAAAAGACCAAACCTCATAATTGCTCTGTAAATCCCAGTAAAGCCACTTTACACAAACAGCAACGTGCTGAGCACCAACACACGACCCAGGAGGTTTCACAGAGTGACAAGGACAGAGGGTTTCCCTTTCCTGCATGTTTTCATCCTGGATAGTCAACATTACGCCTGGAGATATAACATATTGGATATTCCATTTCCCAGCTTAATTTGGACTAGATATTCATCTGTTTCTCTATTTTAGGCTGTGACACATTAAACCTAAGAAGTTGTTTCAGTTAATTATTTTAAAGGATTTCTGGTAGGTTTCCAGGTTTTCTATCTAAACAATCTTCACTCTTTTTTAGCTCTACATCATGTTATAATGTTATTCCCTCATCAAAAACATGCCAGGAGTGTTGCCTTGATTCTTTCATGCATGTTTGAGAAATCCTTTAATCTCCATGGCAACCATTTAGTTGTGGAAAACGCCAGAGTGGACCTAGCTCCGCCTTCGAGCTTCTACCTCTACCACGGCGCCCCCTAGTGGTTTATAGCCAGCAGCCAGGGACTGTCAGTGTTCAAGTTTATCATCTAGCTGTTAAAGCTTCGTCGTCATTCAGGATTTAACTTCTCATTCAAAAAGAGACTGAATTAAATTCTTTGTGTTTGGTCTGAGTAGGAACATCAAGGTGTCATCTGCATAGCAATGGATGCCATGTTATGTTTCTTATTAATCAACCCCTGCAGTAATAACTGATGAAAACAGCATTGGACCTAAGAAGGAGCCCTGTGGCACACCAGAGGAGAGAGGAGCTGTAGGAAAAAATCACCTAACTGGACTGAGAAACTCACTCAGGTTGGACCAGTGAACACTAAATGAACAGAGCAGAACCGCATGGTCAAAAGTATCAAACATAAACATGTTGACTTATTTAGGATTCACTTTATAACATTTTCACTTTTTGGTTTCAATTATTCTTGTGTGGACAAAGTTTTTAAAGATTAGAGTCTTTGTTTTGAACATTGAAGTTCCTGAACAGCCAGACAATCTCTCCATTATTGCTCTTTTACTCAAAACGTCTCTTTTAGGTCTTTGTAACTCAGATTATTGGAAAACCCCAGATATGTTTGGTCAAATACACAGATAGATAATTCTACAGTATTCAACATCCAGCCATAATCTGTGCAACCGTTCCTGGATCCAGATTGGGACCAGAGGCAGATGTAGACGTATTCAGAGTGAATTTGGCTTTAAACCAAACACTGAGGGAGATTCTGGTGTCTCAGATTGAGCAGGTGACTTCAGCCGATGGGTGGCGGCGGCTCTTGGCAAAAGCATTGATTTTATTGGTCAGCATGGTTTGTTTTTATCCCTGAGCCCAGCCGGCAACAACCGCGAAGGAAAAATATGGCCTGAAAAGTTCAGAGCTGATCCCAGTGTGACTTCGCTGAAGAAGAGACTCAAGTTTACATCTGTGAACCTTGTGACAACAATATAAACAGCTGCTAAAGATACACCTGACAAGTCAGGGAGAAAGTTTTTACACGTTTCTGTTATCTTATCTGTCCGACCAAACTGGGTCAACAGAACAAGAATGAATCAATGTGTTACAATGGCCTAGTCAAAGTTTTCACCCCCATGTGATGAAACAAATGTCTGAAAACTTGAGTGTGGACCAAAATGTCTCCACACGGTGTGACAGAACATCGTCACATCGTGTGACTCTTGGTTGTAAACTGTATTTTTAAACCTTCTTTGGAAGTTTAGTCTGAACATTTACTTTCAAACTAAAGTCAGAAGCAAACAGAGGTGAAAAAGTGGAGTTGTTGGGGTGAAAGTTAAAGGTGTGTTTAGAGCTGCTGCAGGACATGATGTAATGACTAAATGAGCCCTCACAGAGGTTGTGCTCTTTATAATTACCAGGTGGAACGTTGGGATAAATATAGTTTAGCCAAAGGCAGACAGAAAACAGAGATGCTTTCACAGTTTTTGCATAAAGTGTTCAGGATGTGACTGATGATTGGTGAGTTTACTAACAGTCTGTTAACGATGGACGTTTTTAGTCACTTTCTTGAGTCATTCCTGATAAAAATAAACATTTTCAGACACATAGAAACAGGAAATGCACCACATTTAACCTTTAAACCCAATAAAATGTAGCACATAAGAATCCAAATGTACCAAAGTTGTTGTTTTTGAACATTTACAACTTGGTGAAAATCTACTCTTAGTTATTTAGATCACTATTTGTGACACGTTTCTAATTTTCTTAAATATTTACATCATCCGTTGTTCTGTTTGCAGCTGTTTTATATTATAAAACCCTGTTATGTTTTATTAATGAGCTCTAGATGCAAAAAATATGTAATTTTAAACAAAATGACTCAGAACTTCTTTTTAAATTAACATTGTATGGATTTATGTCTGCAACAATTTAACCTTCTTATTTATTCATAATAACCATTTAACATAAATTTGCCTGGTTTGGTAACATGTATAATGTGAATAAAAAAAAGTTGTTTCAGACACATTTTCACATATTAAAAAGCATTTTAAAAATCTGCTCTCTGGTAAATAATACAAATAAATGATTCTTAAATTGCACACAAATAATAAATTAGAATTTCTTTTTAAATAATTAAAAAATATATTTTAAAATGCCTCAATAAAATAAATCAGAAAAATAGATAAATTAATAAAATACTGATACTTATTAGCTGATTATTAAAATTTTTAATTGCAAATATACTTTCAGAAAACATTTGAAAACGTCATATTAAATTGTTTTATTGTGTAAATAAATTTAAAAGCAAGTAAATAAATTGAAGTTAAAGTAAACAGATAAAAAATAATAAATGTATCAATAAATGAAAACTAATTAAATATATATATCAAATTGATCGTTTATGTTTCATTTTATTTCTAAGTATCAATTTAGCAGAAATTATTTTACCAGAAATTAAACAAAGATCATTATATAACTATATTTATTTTAGTTTATTTATATCACATCAGGCAAATTACCAGACAAACACATTTAATGCTTATTTACTTTGGTGGAAAAAGTAAATAAGCTGAATGATAATAAGCTGAATAATAAGTCAAATATTAACAAATATTGACCTAAAACCCATCTGATGTCTTTTTAAAACATCCTTTTAAAAAGAGATGTTTCTCTTTTTAAAAGGAGTTTGTTCTGTTAGTTTAAACAGAATCAAATCAAATCAACTTCTTCAACGTCTTGGGGGTCAAATTTCCATTAAGAAGCCTCTAGAAGCGTCTTTTAATTAACTGATTCATTAAAAGATGAGGGTAGGGGTCATTCATGAACACGTGGTGGGCTGCAGCTCTGGTCCTGCAGGGAGGTTCGGGATAATTAGCGTTGCGTCATTTTAAGAGTTTGGTTTTTATCAGGCTATAAATCCAGACTGAAAGCATCCTGTCAGCTTCTCCAACATGTGAAGCAGCTTTTATCACTCCAACTGCGAACTGCAGGGGGAAATGATGCTGCTTTGGCATGATGAGTGGTTCCTAGTGGGAGATCAGTGTGGATATTTTTAGCTGTGTTTTCTAAGCGAAGGGGATTTTTCCGAAGAATTTCAGACAAGGATTTTGGCTTTGGTCCAGTTTCACGTTGTAGTAGGAAAAGCCAATTAAGTCAAGACTGAGCCATGAATGCTGGCCTGCTTCTGCAAAAAATATGCAAAAAGATTGTAGCTTTTTTTCTTAAGAAAACCAGCCTGCCTTGTTACTTTTTTCAGAAATGTTTTTAAGAAACTTTTATCAGCATGAAATAAATTAAATCTGGTTTGCCAGTCAATATGTTGTCTATACGTCAACTTCTAATTAAAAAATACCTTGTTGGTCCTAAAGAAAAATTAAATGTTGTAACTCGTATTAATTCAGATTCTTCAGAGAGTTATTATAGATAGTGATGGCTGTTGGCAGGAAAGAAATCTTGTAGCAGTGTGTATTACAGCGAATCTGAAGAAGCCTCTGACTGAAGACAGTTTAATAATAAATATTTTAAAGTATTTACTCCCTACAAGTTCCTGTTGTTTCAGTTCTTTTTAATCACACTTAAATATCTCAGATCAACAAAAATGTTTTATGTCAGACAAAATAACCCTAAAAATGTTTTTATTTTCCATCCAACACCTGTCAAACTAAAAGATATTAAACAGTTCAATAAAAACAAGACCTTCATTTTTTACTAAAATGCTCCCTCTCCTTGTTCTAGTAATAACCTTTCCCAATTATGTAGTAGATTAGATGCAAAATTCACTTTTTGCACATTTTTGTTCTTCCATTTTGGTTTCTACTGCTTCTAAAAACGTCCAGGCGCTTAAAAAAAGCCAACCAGACGTTTCTTGACAATAAGCTCATGTTTTTTGGTGTCTGGAAAATGAGCTGTTTCAAAAACCTTCAGAATCTAACGTTGCGAATTAGCAGGCACTGCCCGTCACTTAGCAACCCCAGCAGAGTTCCGCCTGTTGCCTAGCAACCCCAGCAGAGTTCCAACACCTGTGGTCAGCTGGTTTTACTGCTGTATGTGCTGTAAAGTGGCTGCTATTATTGACTTACTGATGATTTCTCTGCCTTGATAGAACAACTAACAGCAGAGAATCAAACTAAAGCAACAATAGTAAAAGCTAGACTACCGCAGTAAACTGAGAAATATTTAGTCCAACCTTAAAGTGAACTCATGACCTCAGCATCCTCAGAGGAGCCTTTACTCCTGAAAATAAAGCATTGAAACGTTAATTCCCAGCACTGAGTAATTGCTGAAGGGAATAAACTCCTGGGTGTGTGTGGAATAATGTTGTTTACTCAGGAAAAGGACGCTCCAGATAGCAGCCACTTTTCTAAGAAAATAACAGCAGAGTTGCTCTTGCACACTGAGCCGCTCTCATTATGTTTTTCCATGGTGGCCGACCGAGAGTGACCTGAGCGCAGCCGTCTTCCTGCCAAATGCTCACCGCGGTTGCTGTTGGCAGCTCCTTGCAGGCTGCGGTCCAACGTACACGGAGCACCTGTCAGCTCCGACCGGACAGTACGGCCCTGTTTCTGCCGGAGAGGAAAACAACGCAGCACTGTCGCTGGGAGGAGGCGCACCAGAACTCTGGACTCGTCAAACTACTTATATATTACAACACAGAGAGGCAAAGTAAATCTTCAGAAATAATCAATATTACCTTATAAAGTTGAAGTTATGCTTCCTTGAACAGGTTAGGATGGGCCTATGGCTTATACAAAATATGTTCATTACATTTTCAGCACAAAATCATTCTTATACGAGATTTTAGTCGGTTCAGAATGAGCTGTTCTAGGCCTCTTGTCACTTTAAGTCCAAATAAATTGTTGCTGACCACGCCCCCAAACTCAACATTTGCACCAGCACATGAAAATGGCTGCAAACAGATGCGCAATTATACAAATGGACATCTTTGAAAAGCAAAAGTGGAGCCTTCTGCACAGCCAACAAGAATGCAGCAAGTGGTATCTGGATGGTAAGTCAGCAACAAAAGCAGCCATTGTAGTTCAACTTGGGTTGCTAGGTCACAGGATGAACTCTGCTGTGGTTGCTAGGTAATGGGCATCTACATCAGGTTGCTAGGTAACCTGCTGATTTGTGGCGTTACATTCTGAAGGGTTTTGAAATGACTAATTTCTCAGACAGCGAAAAACTTTAACTTATTACCAAAAAACGGCCGAGTATTTTTTTTAAGCTCTTGGTCTGTTTTTAGAAGCAGTTGAGACCCAAAGGGAAGAATAAAAACATGCAAAATGTGAATTTTGCATCTAGATTCCCTTTAATAATCAGTAGATATTTTTAGATGGATCGATGTGCTGAATCATTTCCCAGCACCTTCACTTTCAGTGCATGTATCCACTTTCACTATGCATGAAAACATATCCATCCTGCTCCCCACAAAGTCAAAACCAAAAACAAACGATGCTCCGCTTTCATCTGAGCACAAAAATAGAGATAAAAACATGAAGTTATAGACTAACAGAAAACGCTTGAATTTCATTTTGTGGTTTTCGAGGTTGTTAAGTGCTTGATATTCAAATTGCACAGATTTAAAGTCGTTTATTTCCAGATGAAACCAGATATATTCATAAGACACAGGCCTTTTTTTTCTCACTTTCTGAAGTTAAATCAGAACAATGTGCTTTTTGTTTTATGTCAATTGGAATTGCTAAAAATTGTTTCTATTTTCTGTAAACCTGGTTTTTGACAAAATGTAAAAACCGTTTCTTCTGCGATCTCAAGCTCGGTTTCTGATCCTGTCCGGGATCAACAGAAGGCAGCAGCTAAATGTGATATTTTGAAAGTAAGCTTGCTTAATGGAAACACCAGTTTTGATAAAACTCTGTCCTAGGTTTGCCGCTAGCATGAGGGTTTTTTGACCATCTTGCAGTTGCTAAATTTTGCTAACCTTCAGTGGAAACACTGTTTGTTTCACACGAGTCACATGATCAACAACCAGATGTTACCACTGGTGCAAACCAACGAAGAAGACAACAGGAAGTAGTTCCACTTGTGATTTTTATTCTTTCGTATTTAATGGAAAGCAGTTTTAGCAGAAAATCAACATATTTTTGCACACATTTGTATTGGAAACCAGTGGATGGATGTTTTTAGGAGACTAAAACTTCTGTACAGTCTGTTTGATGCAGAATACTTGGTGTTTAACTCACACATTTATCTCCACACCTATTGGTGGTAATTCAGCAACTCCTCTCCTTCAGATGTGAACTCCTTCAGGGGAGGATTGCAATAACGGTGCAACAAATTAAACCAAACTAATCACTTTGATAGAACCTGTTGGAGGTTCCTGACGGCCCTCTTTAAACTCACTTCAAGGAGTTTTACAAACAGCAGCGTTGAATCAATAAAAGAGCCTCCAGCACCGTGATGCCCGGCTCCGTCTGATGGCTCCAGCTGTTAATAAAGAGTCCAGTGGGCGAACATGCAAATACCTGGTCGCTTTGAAGAACACCTTGTTCTTTGATGTTTCCTTTGATTTCTACGCTCTACACTTAATGTCTTCCAGATTCAAGGATCGATTTCAGCACAGTTTATTTATGAAGCACTAAATTACAGAAAAAACATAAATCAGGTCCAACAGATACAAACCATCAGATTAGGTTTTTGTATTTCAGTCCTTTTAATATTTACTCTTCTTACAGTAACTGTAATAAGTATTCACTCCATTTTATTAGTACCTGTTTGCAATCATTGAAGTTTGTAGCATGACAAACTGTAAAGTAGTTAAAGTACAGAGACATAAATAAATGTGGAAAATTTTTCAAACAGAAGAATGATGATAAAAATAACTAAAGAATTCAGTCTGAACTACAAACTTTTACCACGTATTTTTGTCTAGTTTCTAGTAAAAATGTATTTGTCACCTTGAAATAAGACAAAACTGACTAAAACTTCTCAGCAAGAAATAGGGGCTTATTTAAGTCTGTAATACCTGAAGTGGGATAATCTGGAAAAGGGGAACAAGACATTTTAACTTATAATATGGAAAAACACTATTGTTCCACTGGCAGATTAATTCACTTGTAACTGATACTTTTTCATCAATATTAAGCAATTATTGGCTTAAAACAAGCTTCTATATTGTGCTGAAATATTACACATTAGGGTAAGTACATTTAAAAACTAAGTCAGTTTGACAAATCAAACATTTTTGACTTTTGAAACTCAGAAGTATCCTTGTTTTTTCTAGAAAATTTCTGAGGTTATTCTCAAAATTTCAGAATTCTTTGGTAGAAATTCACTCTTAGTTGTGTCTTACTTCAAGCGCCATAAGATATTTGCACTAGAAACTGGACCAAAGATACTTGGGAAGGTTTTGTGATTTTTGCAGCAACAGAAACAAGAAACAGAAAATCTTTGCTTCAGCAGGAAATGAGGCGCGTTCAGCAGTCGGTCCAGGTTTCGCTCTGGATGGAAATCAAGCAGGCGGAGTCGGACCTGGAGGAGGTGACCCGACCCGACCTTCTGGCCGTCCTCACCTCCTGCCATGCTGGACGGCAGATGGCCTGTTTCCACGACAACGTGCAGCGCTATGCCGAACCTCCTTATCTGAACGGACGCGGCGGCCGGAGGCGATCTGTTTTTAGGTTAACGCTCATGGAGGAGGCAGCGAGGAGAAAACACTCCTGAATACAAACACCTGCTTTAAACACGTCATCCACAAATACAGTTTAAAACCAAAATGGCTGCTTTGTTGCAGAGCTGGTTAACGTCCAGTAAATAACATCTGGAATGAAAAGTTTTGGTCAGTTTCTTGGCGGCAGTTAGAACCTGATCCAGCATCAATGCTCCACCTCATAACCGGCCATCCATCTGTTTTTTATGCATTTTCTCTCATCTTCCTTCTGGCTTTCTGGGGATGATTTCTGCTTCTTTACTAATGTTTTTATTATTACGCGTCTCTTTCATGTTAAGTTCATCTACCTGTCTGCTCATAAAACCTGATGCAGCTGTCAAAGTGTTAAAACAGAAATAAAATCTGGTTTTGACTAATTTATCTATGACTTTGATAAATTAGCTGCAATTTACTGTGCAGTTTTTTATCCAACGCTTGATTGAAAGCCTAAATTTGGAAAAGTTATTGTCAGTTGAAACCAGAAAAGGGCTTTAATTTAACGCTACAGCTAACAAAACCTTTCATGAATGCTAGGGCTAGTTAGCATAGCCACTGATGATGATAAGCGGGTTTCCAGGAACTCGTTTCTCCACTGTATGTTTTACAGTCTGTACATTAGGATGATTGACAGCGCTTAGACCCGCCTGCTGTTTTTGGTCGGAACGATGCGTTTCTTCAGTAGTATCTCCTGGGGAAGATCAATGTTTTCACCGATCATCTGTCTCATATTATACTGTAACGACATATTGACAGATTTAACAATTATGTAAAAACTATATATTAAAAAAAAAAAAAAGTTACTGCAGCTTTAAGGGACGTGTTACTAAATATTAGTGGATGTTTATAGGACTATGATGATAAAAACATTTGCTGGATGGTAAATTGTCCCAGAAGTTGTTGAGATAAATTATGATATTGTTCTTTTGAAACCATTTTAATTAAGTAATGATAGTGGCAAAATAATGCAAAAACATTCTTAAAGATGAATAAACTTTACATTTTAATTTAACACTGGAACTGGAGGACATTTTATGTAACCAAAATAAATAAACAAACATCAAAAACAACAAATAAAATAAATTATGAAATCTATTTGAGAGCAAAGAAGTCGACTGAAGATCAGTTTTTGGTAGAAAGAGAGAAAAGAGAAAAACGATGAGTTATGCAAGTGGAAATCATTGAGCTTGTTTTAATTTATTATGTGATTAATTGGTTTATTGTGGAAAGAGTAAACGTGTACACAAGTTAATACAGGAATGGATAATGGGTGGATGGAAACGTCCTGTACTTTTTGTTGCACATGGATCTGGTTGTTCCTCCGGTTATAAATGTTGAGTCGTTCTGTGACAGCTGGAGGTTTCCCTCGTCTCAGTGAAGAGGCCGATTAGCGCCAGTGAAGCTGCAGCTCAGCTTTGATGTCCTTTTTAACTCAGACCGCTCTAATCAAAGCGCCGGAGAGGAAACCGGGGCACAGCGGCTGCTTTCTCTCCGGCGCATCCCTGGAAATACGGTTTACGGAGCGATTCGCTTGTCTTTTCCGTTTTCCCCAGCCTCGTCTTTGAGCTGCTTGTGTTTTGGACGAGGAACAGTTGGACTCGTCTTCCCAACCTGGGCAGCAAACCAAACATGAAACCCAACAAAAAGGCAGCGCTGCCTACATGCAGATTATATTTAGTGTCTGTGCATAACCTCTTGTACTTCACTCATATGTACATGTGCTTTTATCTCCTAACCATATTCCCACAACAGATTTCTACAATTGTTTTGTGTTATTTCCATTTAGATTACCTTTTAACCAGCTGAGAGTTGAGCATACATGTTGCGGTTGTCTTGTTTCTGGCAGGAAATAAGACTAAAACGTCTAAAACAAACTAAATGTGTTTTGTGTTATAATTTCCACACCATTATCTGCTGTTCAGAAAATTACATTAACAGCAATAATTTGGGTTGTTTCACCTTTTTCAAAGTCATATTTTAACAATGCTATTCATTCATTTCTAAATGTCACAGTTTCTAACTAAAGCAGGCAGAAAAGCTTACCATCTAAATATTTAGCTTTAAACTATATATTTAGTAAGAAAGCTAAACATTTACCTTAGCAACTAAATGTTGAACTCCAAGCTAAATATTTATTTACCAACAAAATATTGAGCTCCAATTTACATATTTAGTTTCAAACTATATATTTAGTTAGCAAACTAAACATTTAGATTAGAAACTAAATATTTATTTCTAAATTATATATTTAGGTAATTAGTTAAATATTTATCTTAGCAAGCAGGTATTTAGCTCCAAACTAAATATTTAAATAATAAAGCTAAATATTTAATGATCAAGCATTTATTTGATTTATTTTAACATTTGTTTATTTGGCTCCAAATTAATATTTAGCTACAAACAAATTAGTTAGCAGTCTAAATGTTTAATTCAAACACTAAATATTTAACTCCAGTTTCGGCTGAACTGGGACCAAAAACTGGAATTCTTGGCTGTGATTATTTACACAATGTTCGAAGACACACGACATATAAAAGTCTAAATAATCTCCTGCAAAGTTAATGTGAAATAAAGTCAGTTGTTGAAGCAGAAGCAGCATCGTTCAGCGTCGTTGTTGCTGAAGTTTTGGAAAGTCTTCTCTGCCCTCCAGGCCGATCTGTCAGTTTCACCTTCCAGCAGGAGTTTCTGGATGGAAACTTTCTGCAGATGAAACCAGAGAGTCGGGCAGGAAGGTCTCTGTGTGGGTTTGGATTCACTGACCTTCGCTGGAGTCGATACTGACGAAACAAAAAACCAGAGAGCTTTTCTTCAAGGAGCAGCAAACCAACCGAGACGCTAAAAAAAGACGAGCTTTTGAGTCAGAATCTGTCCTGATTCACCTTCAACCTGTTTGATCTTTCTCTTCTGTTTTTATAGATTAACGTTTAAATAATAAGATACTTCTTTATTAGAGGTCTGTTATGATTCATAAAATTTACAGCTTTTACTCTAGTATTTACATTTTCTAGGAATAAATAGAGAAAAGAGTTTTTTTTATTTTTTACCTTTTAGACAAACATAACTTTTAATTTGAGCATTTTATCCATTTACTTCACATTGAGTTCATTCAGACACATTAGCATTTGTAAATTTAAAATTTCTACAAATGTGTTTTAAGACACATTTTATTTTGGTAGTTAACAGACCTACTACATCCTGTTTATTCTTTGTGTTAAAGCTGATTGACTCAAGAGATGTAAATCCATGATTATATACTGATGTAAAGCTGGAACAAATTACCACCAGGTATAGATGGGAAAGTAACTAAGAAGTTCCTTGAAAGTTTTTGGTAAATACCAGAAAGTAATCCGTACTTCCAGGTACTTCCCTTGATTTTTCTGGTTCTTTGAGTATTTAGTGAAAGTTCCTGGTAAGTTCTGGAAACCAACATCTAAGTTCTAGGAAAGTACTTGTTAAGTTCCACTAAACTTGCATGAAAGTGTTTTTAAAGTACTTAGAAAGTTTTAGAAAGTAACCCGTTAGCGCTAAGAAAGTACCAAGTGCATTCTGGGAAATGTTCCAAGAAAGTACGTTGTAAGTTCTGGTAAAGTACCTCAAAATTTCCAGCAAAATAACCTCAACTTTGGATTTAAATGTTTCTGTAAACATAAAATAAAAAGGGGAAAGTAAATAAAAGGAAAGTTGTGTTGCTATAAAAATGAAAAGCCTTTGACTAGGACATTCAGAAATCCCCTGCTGTCCTGATGGTTTATGTATCTTTTGTCTCCATGTTTGAAGGTTAATTTTGATCTTCTGATTCTGAGCTTACAGAGATTTTCTCCCACAGCTTTTCTCCGTAATAAATCACAGATGTGGAGATGAACCAGTTTCCCTAAATGTGCTGCTGTGATATGAGCAGAAAAACTGAGAATAATTCGTCTTGTGTTGGGATTGTTTCTGTTTCGACGGCCGGTGGGAGATCAGAGGCCTGCAGGGGGAATAAATCACACAGACACCTGTGAATGGGGAGCCATTATCCTGATAAACACAGGAGGAGGCGAGTGTTCCCAGCCTGGGGGTCGCTGACGGATCTGAGCATGCTCAGATGAGGCGACATTAACCGCCTGCAGAGCTGATGGATTTTTAAATTTAGTCTTAATTTTCCGTCTGGAGGAACCCCTCTGTTCCTCACAGTGGAAGTGAAATGAATGTAATTGGAACTTTTTTTCTCCATAGACTTTATATTCTCTCATTAGGAGCTGATTATTTTTATGTGACTTTGTGTTATTTGCAGTCAGTTATTCAGGTTTTTCTATGATGAATTCATTCAAACCATCAGAGCCTTGAAATCACAACAGAACATCAGCGATGCAGAGCAGCTGGATGTTTGGGGCCAAGATGGCCGCCCTGCAGGGGTCAGACTGTCCAAACATCTGGACGAAACAGGAAGTGACAGCTGGAAGAACGACTGTTTGGTTATTGATGGTTCAATGGAGTCATTATTGATCAGATTATTGGTTCAGAATGGAAAGATTTAATTTATATAAAGAGAAAAAGATGGATGGATGGATGGATGGATGGATGGATGGATGGATGGATGGATGAAAAACAGATGGATGGATGGATGGATGGATGGATGGATGGATGGATGGATGGATGGATGGATGATAAACAGATGGATGGATGATAAACAGATGGATGGATGGATGGATGGATGGATGGATGGATGGATGGATGATAAACAGATGGATGGATGGATGGATGGATGGATGGATGATAAACAGATGGATGGATGGATGATAAACAGATGGATGGATGGATGATAAACAGATGGATGGATGGATGGATGGATGGTTGCTAGGTAACGGTCACATAATCTCACATTCTGGAGGTTTTTGAAACGGTTCGTTTTCCAGACACTAAAAAACATGAACTGCCTAAAAAACCGGTTCAGTTGTTTGGTTTTTTTGTTTGTTTGTTTGTTTTGTAGAAACCCAAATGGAAGAATAAACCATAAAAAATGTGAATTTTAGAATTTTCCAGAGCGTTCCTCCAGGTCCGCCTCTTCCAGGCGATCCGCTGCTGTTTCAGCGGACGGATCCGGTTCCTTTCAGCACTGCTGACTATCGCAGCGTTCAGGCGGCCGGATTTATGAGCCTCAGCGGAGTTTCTTTCTTATGGGCTCCAGCAGAGACGGTCTGCTGCAACGTTGACATCTGCTGGCTGCTGCACCGAAACACATGAGGTTTCAAACGGATAAAACCTGAACATGTGAGAGAATATGACGTTATTATTGTTTTTAAATAAATGTTTCTATTAATCTGTTGATTATTCTGAGGATTAATCAGTTAAAAACTTCTACAGATTTTTCATTTACTTTAAACCTTTTAATAAAATATTACAAATACATTAAAATGTGCAAATAAACAATTTCATTTCATTTTTCAAATGAGAAAATAAACTTTTTATTTCCTAAAATACAACATTTTATTTAGTAGTGGGTGAAGCTAAATTTGAGGTCTGAGGAGTTTTAGTTAAAAAATATTTGAGACAAAGATGTTTTTTGTCTTAAAAGCAAAATATAGATATTTTTGTACAGTTTTGGCTGAATTTCTGCTCTGAAGATAATTTTGTCACAAAATAAACTTTGTTTTTAGTCTGTATACTCCAGTTAACGAGTAATCAATTACTGAATTAGTTGACAATTATTTGAGTAATCGATTAATCATGATTAGTAAAATATTAATATTCAATAGAATAACCAATTGTAATTCAACTGGCTATTGAAATTATTGATTAATCATGTTAAATGGATTACTGAAATAATAGATTAATCACGACTAATCCGATTAATTGTTTCATTAATCAGGTTTTTATTGTGAACTTGATCAGTTCCTCAAATAATTAAAATGTGTAACATTCTATGTAAGTATTGTTATTATTGTATATACTGATTATGATTTAATTCTGTAATTAATGTGTTTACTTCCTGTTTTGGTGCTTTTGCATTGATTTTTTTACCAAACTTTGTGTCTCTTCCTACCATGTTGGGGTTTTAACTTTGGGCTCATCATCTCTTCACCCAAGTCTTTTAAAATAAGAAACACATTTTTTTGGTGTTTGGAAAACGAGTCATTTCAAAAATCGTCGGATTATAAAATCACATTCGACCAGGTACTGCTCCGTTACCTAGCAACCCCAGCGGATCTCCAGCACATTTGGTCAGCTGTTTACCGCTGTACAATGGCTCCTGGAAAAGACAAGGGTTTTGTTTTTGGCTTACCAACCAGAAACCACTTACTGCATTCTTGTTGGTTGTGCAGGAGGCTCCACTTCTGCTTTTCAAAGATGTACGGTTGTGTAATTGTAAATCAGTTTGCAGCCATTTTCATGTGTGAGTGTAAAAAAAATGCAATAAATCTTTTCTGTGCAGAGATGCATCCTAACCTGTTCAAGGTCACTTTCAGTAAAAGATTAAACCTGAAACTGAATAAATGTTTCCTGTAGCGTCTCATCATTTCTCCCACATCCTCCCAGCCTTCTCCTCTTCTTTGTTTCTATTTGTGAAAGCTGCTGGAAACTCGTCTTAATGAACAGGATTCCCAGTCCTCACCGTTTCTGCTACATGTAGCCGCGTGTTTTCCACTCCTCCAGGATGTAATCAGCACTTCTGGGAAGAGTCCCACTTGTGTTTCCTTTCATTGTAAAGCAGAAGCTCCCTGTTTAAAATAACCACATTTATTAACAAACATAGCCCCCAAAAATATAATAAAATTTAAAAGTAACATTTAAGTCCTTCTCCTTTAGTAGCTTAGCATGTAAATGTGTTTTTTCAGCCGGTATTTTTAGCATGGGGGTTATTTGTAGTCAAACGTTGAGCGGAGGTGTCGAGGATCTTCTGCCTGCAGCTGAGCTCGTCATTATTCTCCTCCATATTTGGGTCATGTCGTCCCTCTGTGGCGGCTTCATTTGCATAATCAGAGAATACGGTATCAGAAGGCTTTTTTATTTATTTTTTTGGCTCCATCATGGTGTATTCAGTAGAGAAAAGCTGTGTTTTTATGAACCAAAGCATGATGAATTCATCTGTATTTTTGCTCTGTAAAACATTATTTTGGTTTTATTTTAGTGAAAATTTGCTAAACAACAGATATTTTGTTTTTATAAAGCATTTTAAAGCTCAAGCTTCACTTTTAATAAACCAGACAGTAGAGTATTTAGAAAAATTGCACATTTTTGTTAAAAGTTAATCATTTCTGCACAACTTTATTGTGACATTTATCTTCTATAAATCAAATAAATTTGTTGACTCAGAAAATAAGAAACCTGCAAATGACCTGATTTTATGATTTTACTGACATCAGTTATAATAAATCTGACAAAAATATAAACAGAAATTCAGCTTCCAAAATATAATTTCCCCAAATATTTGCTTATTTGCTGCCAAAAATAAACTGCAGAAGCCATTATGGGTCATTTTTGCAGACCAGTAATGAGCCGAGTCACTAACAGTTTCTTCAATATATTTTTACTCAAAATAAAAAAGTAGCTGTCCAAGAAATTACTCAAGTTAGAGTAAAAAAAAAGTAAAAATGTAAAGTTAGGTCCAACTTTACATTTGGACCTTTCCTTTATCATTTTCAGTAAAATGAAAATGAAAACTAAATAAATAGCATGATTACAGAAAGAACTACTCAGTCTGAGTGTTGTTTGTGTTTCCCCGGCTTCATGTCTGTTTCTGTGTTGTTGTCGCTGTAACGCTGTGGGATTCGGGTCAAAAGATGAAAACCTCTTTATCTGAATTTCCCCAGCAGCCTCAGACGGATTTGCATGTTAAATGTGTTTGTGAGTAAATCCTGTACTTCAGGGGGTTTTCAGTTTCTTTCCTTCTTATTCATGTTCTTATGATGAGAATACTCAAATTAAAAACAGAAAATTAAAATATGTTCAATATTATCTTTATCTGACAAACAAAGAATAATCAGTAACAAAACAATTAACTGATTTGAAAATGTCTTAACTAAAAAGTGGGAGGTGTGTAATTTTTTTTGATGTTGTAAATAAGCCATTAAAGTCACTTTTGTTGGATTTTTTATTTATTTATTTTTATCGCTGTTGCAGTACCAAACTGTGTCCAGCAGATGTCAGGCTTTTACCATTTTACAATAACCTGATATTTCCTGTTTTGTTTTGATAAAAATCAGTAAATAAATATTTAGATGCAACAGTTTCCTGCTCACATCTAACCTTATATTAACATCACATTATAGGGTGAGTCAAACAAAACTCAAATATGTAATTGTCTCCTTTATTATGTATTGTTTTCATTATTTTAAAAAATATTCCAGTTTTATTTTTTCTAATATTTTTTATTTATTTAATATTTGTTTATTGGTATGATTTTTATGTTTTTGAAGTTTATTTTATTTTTATTTCATATAAACATTGTCATTTGCTCATCTTTTTTCTAATCGTTTTCCTGTTTTGTTTGTTTAAGAAAGTTATTAAACATTTTGTTTCATTGTATTATTTTGCTTGTCCAGTACTTTATTGTACTTTTTTAAAAAAAAATTTACTTTATTTTATGTTATTAATTGTTTTTTTATTTTTATTTTCAATCATAATTTTTGCTTTTTTCCCCCACAAATTTATAATTGTTTTATTTATAGTTTTATTTTAGCTTCCTTTTTAAATCATTTATCACTGTAACATTACGTTGTTTTTATATATGTTTTTTTCCTAAATTGATTTTAATTTTATTGCCTATTGTAATTTTATTTTATGTTGCTGTTTTTAAACTTTATTATATTTTGCGGCCTGTTCTTATATATCTTTTAAAATTGTTATTTTACTTATTTTTATGGTTTTTTTGCAAATTTGTATTTATATATTTGTGATTCTAGTTTTTTTTTGTTGTTGTTGTTGTTGTTGTTTTTTTTGTATATTCAGTAAAATTACTTCCCATATAAAGAATTTGTTGTATTTTTATATTATTTTCATCCTATTTATTTTTAATTTTTTTTCTTTCCAGGGGGAAGCGGTCTGAGCATGCGCAGACCGTTCCGGTTAGTTTGGAGGAAGTTTTGGATCAGTTCGTCCTGAAGTTTCTCCGCCTTGGTTTCGTCTCCAGATTGAAGTTGGATTTAAACTTCCTCGCAGGTACAGTGGAGGTTTCTCCTCACGTCTCGGTGTTGTTATTACTGGAATATGAAGTTTTATTTCTGCGGTAAAACCCGTTAATGAGGCGGGCCAGGTGTTGCTCATTCCTCCGGGTTTCACCTGTTGGCGAGCGGCGAGGCGCTTTCTGGGTTTTCTCAGCGGACATTTTGACTTTTAGTGGCTTTTTTCCATCCTTGCGCTCTTTATCCGACATTTACAGGAGTTAAAATTCAACCGAGTTTGTTTTTCTTTCTCTTTTGGCCCGTAAGGAATGACTAACACGTCAGACCTGGAGCACCTGGCAGAAATAGGTGAGTTTACACTTTATTCAAAGTTTCCCCACGAAAATCAACTGGAAAATTAAAAATATTTATCCCAGAATTATGTGTAGATGATCGGAGAGCAGCTCAGATTTCTCCGTAAAATGTAAACATAAGTTCATTAATATTAAATGGACATATAAAAGGCTATTAACTTTTAAAATATATATTATTCCAAGTGAAAACAGTGTTTTATAGTTGGTTTGGTAGAGCTGTAAGGTAAACAGTATGCAAATGTAAAGCATAGTGGTGGCTGAATAATGTGGCAAGTTTAAAGTGAATCAATGTACTGTTTGTTTTTTATTTAGAATGTTTTCTAGTTTGGTTAAAATGAGTTTCATCTGGAGGAAAGGCTGGAAAACCTACTGATTAAACTTCATGTACTTCATCTTTAACTGTTTACATTTGTTGGTTCTGAAAGTGTAAAATATTTAGTTATTATCGTCCCTGAAGCCTTAAAAAGCTATAATTAAACAACAGAGGAGAAATGGAAAGCACAGTAGTGGCTCCGTTATGGTCGGGGGAAGAGATTAGATGTTTTATACCAAGAGGACTTTGGACGCGTTTTGTTTCAATGAAATGATGAAAAATATTACTGATTTTGAAAAAGTAGAAAAGCTAGTAACTTTTATGAAAATGTTGAGGTAAATCTACGAATATTAAACGGACAAAAGTTTCAGGAGGAGAGACTCTGAGTCACGCTGCTTCATGAAGAGAAACTTCCTGTTCCTTCAGGAAACAGCGCTGACCTCATTCTCAACGCTTTGTGTTTTTATTTTTAAAGAAAAGATAAATATCAGAGAACGTTCAAATCGCTCAAAGTTGGACTTGCAGTTGAAACCAAAAGTTTTTTGTTTTGATCTGATTTATATGACAGAATATCAGGCTGAGAAAAAATATTAAACTGTGAAAAAAAGTCTTAATATTACACAAATAATAGACTTGTATTATGAGATTATAGTTGTAGTACAAGAATAGTTGTAATAATTCGAGAAAAAAGTTATAGAAGTCAAGATAAAACAAGAATAAACTTATAGAAGGAAAACGTCGTACGACAAAAACTCATAATACGAGAAAAACGTAGAACAGAAGTGAGAAAAACTGAGGAAAAAGTCTGAGAATAAAATCACAATTTTACCTTATTAATCATAATAATACAATAAAAAATAATTTCATGAGAATTCCTACTGTGAAATCATTTAGGAATTAAAATGTTGTGCTTCATGTGAATTTATACTTTGGTATCAGTAAGGAACATTTTTAACACATCAGCATCAAATTATTATCAGTAGCAGGAATTTGAAACGAGTGAATTTATTTATAAAGAATTGGAGCTGCTTTCTTCTGGTAACATTTAATTCTGCTAATATTAAGACTTTATTGTTGCAATTTTAAAAAAGATAAGAGCAGATTTAACTTAAAACTGTGAGGAAAATAAAGGCTTTGTGTCTTTTTGTTCTGTATTGAAGCTTGTAAAACATCAGAACTGCTGAGTATAAATCTTATTGGTGGATATGAATCACGTCTGAATTCATCACAGAGGATATTTTCTTTGCTTTACACCCAAATGTCTGAAGACACGGTTCAGGTTTCGGGTTTTTCTGCAGACATTTTAACGGCTCCATCTTTGTTTTTTCCAGCGAACTGAGTGCAAATCATTTCCTCTCCGTTATCAGAGCCGAATGTTTACTGCAAACTTCCCTCTGAGCTGCAGACAAACGGCTGAAACTACACAGAGTTTCCTCTCTTCCTGATGCCTCCCTGTGGCTTCTGGGAAACGATAAGGGAGTCGTTTACGGAGCAGCTGCTGGTTTCCTCCCAGTTTAATCTGCTGCATCACACGATTTGATACAGGAATCCAAATGTAGCTCCTTCACATATCAGCTGTTAAATTAAATCAAAAACACTCAAATGAAATGAAATCCAGTAGCAGTCAGTCTTCCAATTAATCTGGAGAGGCCTCTGACTGAAGACTGTTGCTGTAGTTACATTTACTCAATTATATTTACTTGAGTTACTTTTTATAAAATGTACTTTTAGGAGTATTTTTACTTTTACTTGAGTAATATTATTATGAAGTACTGATTAGGAAAACATTTAGTTTTCCTGATTTAGTTGTTTTTGTTACTTGTATGAATTATTGTCATTTTAGTTCTTAAAATAAGAAAATTGTTCCATCTGATGATGTAATTTTTAAATATTAAATGATTGATAATTTGATCAGTTACTCAGTACTTGAGTAAGGTTTTTACCAAATACTTTTATACTCTTTACTTGAGTATTTTCTTGGGCGCCTAGTTTTTACTTTTACTTGAATAAAAGTTGAAGTTGAAGTAGTTCTGCTCTTACTTACAGGGACCAGAGACGATATTCTTATATCTTATAAGTTCAGGTATTATTTGAGCTTTTGAGATTCTAATCAGCTTTTCATAGTGTTTTTTTTTACGCATCATAATGATCAAAAAACGAGCATAAATCCTTCCAGCTGCTAGGAGGGAGTATCGGTCCGAACATGCAGCGCCTCGGGGAAAACCTTAGAAACATAAAAAATGAGAAATAACTGATCTGCTCCAACATGCTGCCATCATCTACAGTAGAAACTGTTTCACCTCCTGGCAGAGCTGCGGAAAGAGGAAGAGGAGGATGAGGAAGAGCAGAGGGCGGTTCCTGACGGTCCCAGCAGAACCGATCCGTCCCATCCGTACTACGATGTGGCTCGACACGGAATCATCCAGGTGTCAGGTTCGTTTTTTATCTATTAAACGTCCAGAAAACTGAACGTTAATTTACTACAGAAAACATTCATTACTCTCTAATTATTGTAATTAGAAAGTTTATTTTTGTTTGTTTTGATTATTATATTCCAAAAATGTTCTGTTCTGCTGACTTCAAAGTATGTTCATAGAAAGTTGAGTGGAAGGAAAAATTTTGGTTAAAAAACTTTTAATTTTTTGAGAAAAAAAAAGTCAAATATTTATGTGAGTTTGTCTGGAAAACAGTCAGTTTGTGGTTTTCAAAGCTAATCTGTTTGTTTTATTTGTTGTTTTTTTTAAAGGAAAAAATAATTCTGAAAAAACAAATGAGTCACATTTATTTAGAATATTTCCTCACAAAACTAGCTCTAAATTTTAAATGTCTTAAATCTGTTTTGATTCAACAAACTGCTGTTTTTACACTTTGAATAGGATCAATAAATGTGGATTTTGGACAAAAATGACAAAAAAAACATTTAATATCAAAGTAAAAACTGATTTAATCAAAACCACTTTACACATTTTCCTTTTCTTTTATTATTATTGTAGAAAGCATTTTTCCTTTGACATCAAAGTTCTTTTGGTCAAAACGAAACGTAAACATCCAACTGGTCTCATGCTGGTTTTGAATGATGGTAAACTGGGAGGATTTAGAGGTCTTGCCATAAAACCAGCATGTTGTTCTGGTTCTGACTCTGTGACTTGGTTCTGCAGGAGACGATAACTACGGCAGGAAGCTGATCGTCTTCAGCAGCTGCTGCCTGCCGCCATCTCACCAGCTCAACCACCGCCGCCTCCTCGAGTATGTCAGGAATCCCACCTGCAGCGACTCGGCGAGGCGTTTCCGCTTCTCACCCTGTTCTGCCACTGCAGGTACCTGAAGTTCACGCTGGACCAGTACGTGGAGATGGACTACATACTGGTTTACTTCCACTACGGCATCAAGAGCAGCAACAAGCCGTCGCTCAAGTGGCTGCGCGAAGCCTACGGCGAGTTTGACCGGAAGTAGGTCCTCCTCCTCATTTCAGTTGCTAAAATGTCCAGAAAGTAGATCAATACAAAATCAATGATCCATAAAAACCTTAGCTCCCAGTCTGCCCAGGTTTCAAAATGGACAGGACATATTTTAATGGAGACCTATGAGGCAAAATTCACATTTTGCCTATTTCTATGCTTCCATTTGGATCTTAAATGTTTATAAAAATAAGCCAAGTACTTAAAAAAACAAACAAACATCTGTATTTTGGCAAGAAGTTGATTTTCGTTTTAAAGAAAATGAACGTCTAGAATGTAACATTACATTCCAGTGCATTGCACCGTTACCTAGCAACCTCAGTGGGATTCCTCTCGTAACTTAGCAACCCAGGCCGAGTTCCAGCACGTTTGTTCAGCTGGTTTTACTGCTGTGATGTACAATGGCTGCTGGAAAACATAAATGTTTTGTTGTTGACGTACCGTCCAGAAAACATTTGCTGCATTCTTGTTGATTGTGCAGGAGGCTTCATGTTTGCTTTTCAAAGATATACGGTTATGTAATGGAACATCTGTTAGCACACATGTGAGTGTAAACAATGAGTTTTGGGGGCGTGGCCAGCAGCAGCTTATTTGGATTTAAATTGACAGAAACCCTAAAGCAGCTAATATCTCATTTTTTAGGAGTTACTTTTTACAAAATAAATGTCATGAACATGATTTGTATAGAACACAGACTTATTCTAACCTGTTCAAGGAAACATGATGGGTCACCTTTAAAGCATTAGTGTGGAGGAAGTCATCTGGAAGTCAATAGATGCAGAAGAAACAAAATAGTTGAATTTTCTGCTTTCATCTGTAGATACAAGAAAAACCTAAAGACGCTCTACGTCGTCCATCCAACTAACTTCATCCGGATCGTCTGGAACATCTTCAAACCTCTGATCAGGTAAAACCTGCAGTTTCTGTTCAGGCGCCATCGAAGAGAAGAGAAGAGTGTTTTCCCACCTGGTAGACTGTTTGATTGGGAACCAAAGTTGCAGCATTTGTTACATTTTCAATCGCTGTGTTTCTGTTTCCTGTCAGAAAAATCAAACTTTGAAAAACCTTTTCTCCTTCTCGGCTGTGGGGGCGCTGCACAAAGAATTACTGAAGGAAACAACTTAAAAACCTCTGAAGAAGACATTGAGCACAGCTTTCTTCTTCACAAAATGTAAACAAAAATGGAGTGGCGTCAGATTTTATCAGTTCACTTCAACCAAACCAAGACCGAGTTCATAGGAGGACCAGAATTTATGTTTTTGTACAATTTTGCAAACAAATATGACTTTCTGGACAAATAAACTGGAGTTTGATTAAAGCGGACTAAACACAGCTGGTGTGAATCATCCCTAAAAATAAAAATCCTCCATTTGCATCATCAGATCTCTTCTGTTTCTCTCTCAGTCACAAGTTTGGGAAGAAGCTGAAGTATGTGAACTACCTGGCGGAGCTGCGGGAACACCTGAACTACGACCAGCTCTTCATCCCTGCAGACGTCCTGAAGCAAGTTTCCTCCTCTAACCTGGACTTCCTCCCTGTTTTCATCTTCCTCATCATGTTTCCGTTTCACACAGGCATGACGAGAAGCTGCGGGCGGCTCAGAAGGGCGGAGCGCCCCCGCCTGTGAAGACGCCGCCTCCTCGGCCGCCGCTGCCCACGCAGCAGTTTGGGGTCAGCCTGCAGTAGTGAGTGGCTGTTAAAGCTGAGCTCGTTAACCAATCAGCTCGTTAACCACTCAGCTTGTTAGCCTAACTGCTCATTAACCAATCAGCAACTCTGCTTCTGCAGCATCAGGGAGAAGAACCGCGAGGCGATCATCCCACCTGTCATGGCTCAGACTGTGGCCTACCTAAAGGAGAAAGGTGAGCCTCACCTGGTCACATGACTTCCACCTGCAATCAGTAAATATTTAAGCTTCAGTGCAGCAGATAATTGAATATGTCAGAAAAATCTTTCACAACAACCCAGCTGTTTGGAAAATAACCGTTAGCCACTGAAAATGGCCAATTTTCAAGGTGCCTGTCCAGGAAAATTTATTTTTGCATGACTTCCAGAATATTTTTGGTGTAAAATCATACATAAGCAAACCCATAGAAATGATATTTTATGATCATTTTTTTAATCTCTTTTCACGATAGCTTCCATGGTTGTCATGGAGAACAAATTTTTTGCACCAATTAGATGAATGTGTTTGTCAAATCATATTTTAAACCATAGAAATCATCCATATTCTCAGGATCTTGTTTTGTTTTTCTGGTGAGCATTTTTCAAAATGTCTCCCTTGATCGTAATGGAGAATATATGTTTGCACTAAAAAAGACGGTTGTTATTAGCAACGGCTAAAAACAACAACAGCTAAGAAAATGTTGGGTTCAGTATCCAATAATTTGCAAAACAAGAATCTTAGCTGTGCTAACACAGAACCACTAAAGACTTAATAAAATTAGCAGAAGTTAAAACCAAACTGTGAAACACAGAAAGGTTTGTGGGAACAAATGCTAAACCGCTAAACATTAAAAATGACAGGAAGCTAACGCTAAACCTCTACACACATTAAATATGATCAGAAGCTAGCGCTAAGACAACTGGTTCCCAGTCTGACATCTTTATCTGATTCCAGTTCATAACTGGTGACTTGCTAACAGCAAAGTTCTCAGCTTCTCATTTTCCACATATTATCACTTTAAACTTGTTAGAACCAAAGTTGAAAACATGTGATATGAATTAAAGTTCATACAAGTTATGAAAATTGTTAACATTTTATGATAATTGATTTAAAAAGGTCAAAAAACAGTTGCCATTTTAGAAAATAGTCATTATTGTGAAATTAGCATAAAAAATATAAATGTTTATGTTTGTTTTGAAATTTGAGGGATTTTTGCAGTAACATGCTGCCCTGTTTCAGGTCTGAGGACTGAGGGGATCTTTAGGCGTTCGGTTCGGGTTCAGATCATCAAGGAAGTCCAGAAACTCTACAACCAGGGTGAGCGGGGTTTCCTCCCCCAACCTGCAGGGGCCCAGCTCAGGCTGAACCTGCAGGCAAACTGGGAGGATTATTACCAGAGACGTTTTAAAGGGACTTTCTGGAACTTTGATCTTTTCAAACATTCAGATGTGTCTTTGTTACATTTTACAATTTTTCTGATTAATGTTGCTTTCTTAGAGTCTTTCCTGAAATCTTTTTTTACTCTGTATGTCATTTGGAATTTGCAGATTACTTTGTTACAAGTTACTTTTCGGTTTCATAAAACCCTTTTTTCCTGATGTTCCTTTTTTGGATACTTTTGTAAAACGTAGAGGGTGCACTTTATTTTAATTAATCAGATACTTTGTTGAAACATTTTAAATACTTTCTTGGAACTTGCAGGGTCGTTTACTGAACATTAGAGACTAATTTACTGAAGACCTGCAGTAGAGTTGGGCGATAAATTGAATTTTTGAAAAATGAGGATTTTCAAGAACTACCATCTTGTTTGATATGTTTTGCAACTTTTTTCCTGATTTTAATTTTGATCAACTTACAGAAGAAATTAAAATAAAATCTGATTTTTATTTTATTTTATTTTTTACCATTTTTTTCTAAGTTACAAAATTGAAATGTTTATCCTTCAATCAATGCCTGTTAACATTTTTCTTTTTTTACTTGTTTTTCTTCAGGTAAGCCAGTGAACTTTGACCTCTACCAGGACGTCCACGTTGCCGCGGTGATCCTAAAGACGTTCCTCAGAGAGCTTCCCGAGCCGCTGCTCACCTTCCGGGTCTACAGCCAGGTTCTGGAGCTCCTGGGTGAGTTCTGAACGGTCTGGCTCTTGACGGTCCGGTTCTGGACTGCCGGGGTCTGGACGGTCCGGTTTCACCGTCTCTTACTGGACCTTCCAGGTGTGGAGAGCAGCCTTCGCGCCACTAGGTGCAAGCAGATCGTAGAAAGTCTTCCTGAACACAACTTCATCGTGTTGAAGTTTCTGCTCTGTTTCCTGAACATGGTGAGTCCGAATCGTTCCTGTTCTGGTTCTGGTTCTGGTTCCCTGGTTTAAGGTCCAACAACAGTCAGCTACATTTATTCCACCTGATTTCCAAAAGGAATTTCATCTTCAAACATTGAACAAAAAAGGATGGAAAGTATTTTGGAACAGAAATAATTCTTTAAAAAGTTAAAACCAGAGTCAAAGTTCAAGTTTGGGTATTAAAGGAGTTTTAATTTTTTTTTAATCTAAGTAATAAAAATGGACAGTACAGTTAAACGTATTATTTTTAATTATACTTTATTTTATTTGACCTTTTATTACAAGTTCATTCAAGCCCTTATTTAATTATTTATTTTTTCCCCTTAAATTATGTATTTATGTATAATAGTAAAAAAGAAAATGCTCTAATTTATCTTTCAGTATTTAAATTTTTATTATTATTTTAATCAAATTCCTCAAAATTCTCATACCATCCATTTAGTTTCTCCTCTATATATTTTATTTGTAGTTTTTTTCTTACTAATTAAACTTTGGTTGGTTAAATTTTTTTTTTATTATTCATCATTTCAGAAATTAATTAGTTCTTATCAGATTTTAAAGTTATAAAATTTAGGATGTTTTATAGAATCTGATCTCATTTCTAAAGGCATTTGTTTTAAAACATTTTTTATTTTCATTTGAGCCAGAATTTCTTGTGAAAACACATTTTTGACAATAAATTAATGTTTTTGGTGTCTGAAAAACAAGCTGTTTAAAAAAACCTTCCAAATGTGAAGTCACATTTGACTAGAACTGTGCCGTTGCTTAGCAACTCAAGCTGAGCTCTAGGTCATTTGGTCAGATGGTTTTACAGTTGTATTTATTGTACAATGGCTGCTGGAAGAGACAAGTGTTTTCTTCTTGACTTGCAATCCAGAAACAACTTACTCTTGTTGGTTGTGCAGGAGGCTCCACTTCTGCTTTTCAGAGATGTATAATTGCACATCGATGTTGTTTCGGTGTTCCTCCAGGTGTCCCAGGAGAGCCTCAGCAACAAGATGAGCTCCTCCAACCTGGCATGTGTCTTTGGCGTGAACCTGGTCTGGCCTCGCCACGGCTCCATCTCGCTCAGCGCGCTGACGCCCATCAACATTTTCACCGAGATCCTCATCGAACACTTCGCCGCCGTGTTCGGCTCCCGCTGCCCGCCTGCTCAGGTAACCCCGTGACCCCACAGCTGAGGGAGCCTGAAAGGTCAAGCTGAAGATCTGTTACACTACCAGCACACTAAAAAAACTAGTAATAATAATAATAATGCAAACGCAATATGATGATTTTTGTTTTATGTATTGTAAAGAATATATTTAACGTGTGAATAAAACAAAAAGTTGTACCGTTTCTGTAACTTTACTGTAAAAAACAAGAATTGAAATGTTTTGTAAGTGGAATTTATATTTGGTTTTAATAAACTGACTTAATGAAGGAAAGAAAACCAGTAAAAATCCTTGTTTGTATTTGTTAATTATATTATACTATGAGGTGAAAAATGTCAAAAAAAAAAAAAATGACATACTATACTATGACGTCAAAAACTGTTGAAAAAAACTCATACTATATACTATGAGGTGAAAAAAGTCAAAAAATTACATACTATACTATGAGGTTAAAAAAGTAAAAAAATGACATACTATATATATGAGGAGAAAAAAGTCGAAAAAATTACATATTATACTATGAGGTGAAAAACGTCGAAAAAATGTCATACTATACTATGAGGAGAAAAATATAAAAAAAATGACATACTATACTATGACGTCAAAAAGTCGAAAAAGTGACATACTATACAGTATGAGGAGAAAATGTCAAAAAATGACACTATGAGGTGAAAAAACTCAAAAAATGACATACTATACTATGAGGTGAAAAATGTCAAAAAATGACATACTATATACTATGAGGTGAAAAAAGTTGAAAAATGACGAGGTGAAAAAAGTCGAAAAAATGACATACTATACTATGAGGTGGAAAAAGTGAAAAAATGACATACTATACTATGAGGTGAAAAAAGTGAAAAAATGACATACTATACTATGAGGTGAAAAAAGTGAAAAAATGACATACTATACTATGAGGTGAAAAAACTCAAAAAATGACATACTATATACTATGAGGAGAAAATGTCAAAAAATGACATACTATACTATGAGGTGAAAAAAGTAAAAAATTCTCCTCATTTTTCTATGAGGAGAAAAATGAGTATACTATTCACCTCATAGTATACTATGAGGTGAAAAAAGTGAAAAAATGACATACTATACTATGAGGTGAAAAAAGTTGAAAAAATGACATACAATACTATGAGGAGAAAAATATTTTAAAAATGACATACTATATACTATGAGGAGAAAATGTCGAAAAATGACATACTATACTATGAGGTGAAAAAAGTAAAAAATTCTCCTCATTTTTCTATGAGGAGAAAAATGAGTAT
>CAEFZY010051092.1:0-22038 GCA_903066815.1 Brachyrhaphis roseni
GTAATTTTTTGGAGTGTGCGTGGCTATTTTTTGGAGTATGCGAGAGGTTTTGGTAGTGTGTGAGAGACAAAACGTAATTTTTGTCCTAAACGGCCCCTCATAGGTCAGAGCATTCTCTGACACAGGAAATAATTTTGCTTAAATCTGCTTTAGATCTGTTAATCTGTAAGGTGTGTGTTTTTGCAACTCTGCACAAGCTACATAGAAGCAACGGTTCCTCATCTCAGACGGAAGGACTGTCGAACAGGGAATGTGCATAAACATTCTGAGCTCTATAAATATTAACGTGTAATTTACAGTAGTTGTAACATCTAGACTGTCTGGAAACATAAGGTCAAATGAACATAATGGCATAAGGAAATGATAAATCAAATCAATAGAATCAGCAAAAGCAACTGATTCTGCAATTGATAACATAAAATTATTTTAAAAAACTATTTGACTATTAAATGATAACATTTTTATTTGCCTGTTATGTTGAAAGCATAAAATAACTGTTAGGCAACAGCATACTGCTCATAATATTTTTTTGTTGAAAAATGTAATTGTAGGAAAAGTAAGTTTGAGTTGGAAAAACTAAATCTGACTGATTAAACACAAAAAAAAACACTGCACTGTCTTTGTGAATGTGCAAAACAAAGAACAGGGCTGGTGTTACAACACAAATCAAGTATGGCTCTAAAGCACTCAATGTGCTGTGCTGTCTGCTAACCTTCATCCTCTGCAACTACCATAGCATTCCTCTGAGTGAGAACGATAACACACTTGGCTTTAAAGCACTCAGAATAGCACAACACCTAAGAGTTTTGACCTTCAGCATTTCATCGTCTGTATTTGAATGCTCAGGGTCACCACTGAAATTGGCACAAACACATATGAAACCAAAACAAGCTTGACTGGAAAATCATTGAAAAGGCTCTTACCTAGTATGCATATCACACATGGAAATTGACTCTGCTCACAACCCCCTTTATACAGAGATTTTTTTTCTACATCTCAGCTATTATGAACTAAAACTATAAAATGAAGCTTAGAAGTGTCATATGAAAGATAGGATTCAAGTAAGTTTGTCTTGCCGTTATTCATGAACAAAAATTAGTTCCCTTTGATTTTATAAAGAAATATTTAAAAAAAAAAAAAAACATTCAAGATTTATCAAAAAAAGAAATCATGTCCAAAATGACTCAAATACAAGGAAATATATAATTTTCTTGTAAAAAGTAATTTCTAGGAAATTCATACAGCTAGCATAAAACTATATCTCACATTAAGGCTTATTTAAGGATTTATGAGGGTTTAAAGAAAACAATAAAACCATGTGACACAGAAGAAAATATTTAACATTTTAATTAAAAAAAAAAATTGAAGAAAAATCTAAGCTAAGAAAACTATCCTAATGTCATGCTAAATAAATATGTGCTGCTCCATCCAACAGATTGCTCTATAGGATAAAGTCTGGTATTATTGACAAATTTTGACGTGTTAAGACTTCTGACAGGGCTTTTAGACAAAGAGTGCTTCACATTATACTCTGCACTGTAAGGAATAGTGCTCACAGAAAGACCTCATTGGATGATTGTAGAGACGAGGCCAAGGCTCTTGGTGAGCCACTTCCCTCAAGCTCTTGAACGATGAATGGGTTCCTCTATTAGCAGATATGCAATGAGCCATTCGCAGCCATGACAACTCAAATCTGCAAAGGTCAGGAAAGTAAAATAGCGAGGAAAGGCTCTACCGTGCACACGTGCACGCACCCCCCCCCACACAGACACACACACACACACACATTGATAGAGTAAAATTGCTCGAGATATATTAGAGGACAAACATTAGTACATTGAATCTTTTAGCATATTTGTATTTATCTAAATGTAGCAATGTAGACCCAAATTACAAAGACACATAAATTGTTAAGCCTTTGGAAGTCAACAAAATGTATAGCGACAAGATGCTGTTTTCTAAAATGGATTCTGTGGCATTTTTTCTGTCTGGTTTAAAGGCAAGAGAGGACAACAAACAAGAAAGGTATTTTTCTCCTAGTTACGAGTCTGCCCCTTGTGACTGTAGAACGGTGGGTGGTGGTTGCCTGTTTGTCAAAGGCCCACCAGCCTTGTCCATTTTGACAGTCACATGGGAGCAGTAATGATCCTAAAAGCTGCAATTAAGCTGACTGTTGTGTTCCAGGGAAGTGCCTGGTGTCGGCAGTGTGCTGCACCTATTATTTCCAGTGGGAATATTCCCCATAGTACAGCATTTTTCTTCTGCTTCCATTTCAGCAACACATATAACTTTGTCTCTTAAAATATTTAAGTATTTCTGTATTGTTTTTTATATTTTTACACAGATAGCTTTGAAACCTTTTCCCCCCTTTTCAGAAATCAGTCATCTTTCTCTTGTGTTAGTAGTAACATAGTGTTTTCCAATAAAGTTTTTTATTGTCTATATGTAGTTAACCAGTGTTTTTATTGCCTACAACGTCAAATCTTGTCTCCATTTTTATTTATAAAAGATTAAGCACTGATGATTTGAACTCCAGTGTTTCATCATCATAGTTAAAACATATATTGTATATTCAACTTTGTAATGGGTTTACAGAAAATATTTAACACTAACACTATCCTAACACTATTCTCAAAACTTGGACCCAACTGAAGTGGAGTTGTTTTTTGAACCTGCTACCTCAAATAAGTTGTTAATTACTTTCAAACTCAAAAAACACAATGTGATTTGAATGTAGTATGTAACACATACATACTACATAAATTGTAGTATGTAAAATTGTAGTGAAGTACAAGTAAGTATTTTTCACTTACTCATTCCCTCCCACCACTGAGTACTGCCAAACAGCAACCGATAATAGTTTCTGTTTAAATATTTACAACTTACTAAAAACTTCCCTATGGGTAGAACTGATGGTAAGCAAAAAATATCAAGCAAAAGAAGGGCCCATTTTCTCCTGGTCAGATAAAGACTAAAACGATGAAGTTATGAAATGATGAAGAGCAAAGAAAGCAGCTCTGGCCATTATGATTCTGTACTGTAGTACACAGATTAGTGGTCATGATTGAAGAGTAAGGAAATACAAAAATGTACATGCTGCACATCTCAACATAACATGAATCCCAGAAGGTAGGAATTTTGTGTCTTAAGAGTTTTATGATTTTTTTTTTTTAAGGCCAAATGTGAGGCAGACAAACATAAACCAGAAATTGGTCAAAACCAGGAGCATCTAATGATGATCACCAAACTGGCCAAAACCAAATCAGAGATGAGTGGTGTACAATTCTACTTATGACAGTCATCTAAACACTTGTGAAAAATAATACATTCAAGTACATCTTAATATTTTTCTGAAATACATCTTAGTATTTTATCAAGTGGATATACTTAAGATTATATTAAGAATGTAAAATAAATACAATTTTAAAAATATGCTTCCAATGCTCTTTTTAAAAATTTATATTGGTACACTTTCTAAAGGCATACTTTTTTCTAAAATATACTTTATATTCTAATTAAATATTAAAAATTAAATATTGCTAAAATTGGATAATCCTTTTTAAAATACCCTTTGCACATATTTATAAAATTGTATCTTTTAAATGTACACTTTAAAAATATATTACAAATATATACAAACAATTCAATCTGGAGAGGCTCACACAGAGAAAGAGCAGCAGTTAGAAAGTTTTATCTGACTTGAAGTTATTTGGCAGAAGACATGCATGCTGAGAATCGTCGCAAGTTTGGATGAACAGCTCGGGGCGAGGTGTTCATCCACTTGGTGGAGAGGGTAGTCTTCCCCACCAAAAAAATGGTGCCTCAGGTGGCCTGGGGGGACAAAGGACTGGACCAAGAAGACTAACAGGCACTGTTGCACAAGGGGCCAGGAAGCAAAAGAGCGGGGTCGTTGGGTCATCTGAGTCAAAGTTTGACATAATCAAAGCACATAACAGACTTACTTGAAGCACGGCTGGTCAAGCAGGTGGATCCAATGATTGTTTGGCCTTATAAAACGGTTCTTGAGTGATGACTGGCTGACTTGGTGCTGGTTGGCTGTGGCAGAGGTGTGGCAATTGGATGATGCAGGTAGGCTGGAGAGAATCTCCCAGCTTGAATTTACATCGAGGTTTCACTATTCTTAAGTTGTACTTTGAGTTATTCTTTCAGAAAGGTTCTATGTATGTTTTTGTAAACCTTAATAAATCTCAAAATAAATACTTTTCAATAATACTTGTAATTATAGTGTCTATATTTCAGTGTTTACATACATGCTACTATATTCTAGCAAAGTTTACCTTAAAAATCTTTTACTATTTTGTTAGAATAGTAAAACAATAAAAAATGAAACAATCGTTATAATGGAACTTAAAGTAATGTAGTTTAACAAACATAATAATTTGTTCATGCCTCAAAACAAATATTTACAGATTAGTGAAAAGAGGTTCTGCAATAAAAACACTGTTAGTGTCAATTTTGTCCTTAAAACCTTAAAAGGTGTCAGGATCCCGAATTGTTAGGTTGTTATTGTTATATACTACAATAACTACTTTATTGTAGTTTCATTATTACTTTAGTTTCTTATTTTGATTAGATTTGTCTTATTCCTGTTTTCCTTCAGATAAGTTCTTCTTAATGTTTCCAGTCATGTTTATTTATTCTCTTACTCTAGTTTTATTATGGTAGGTTTCTTTAATCAAGTTATTCTTTAGAAATACTTCCTGTTCCCCTGTGTTCTTTCCCTTGTCCCCTGTGACACTTTCTTTCTCCCTCTCCTCAGTTTGTCTTCTGCTTCCTTCAGTCACACCTGCAATCAGTTTGCTCATCAGCCCAGGTTTTTTGTTCAGTATTCAACCTCTTCATTTAAACCTCACTGAAGCCTCTTTCTCACTCACTACTTGTCGAATCCTTTCATCTACTCTAGTCAGTTCCTCGTTCCGCCTCGTGTCCCCTCAGTTTCCTTCAAAAGATTTTTTGGTTTATGTTTTTGCCTTAGCTCCCTCTGATTTTTGTAACTTGTATCTTTTCATTAAACCTCCAAAATCATTGCTCACCTCCATGTCTGCTTTTGGGTCCAACATCAACCACTTCATACATCATGACAGAAGGTGTCTTCAGTTTTACGCTCTTCTAATATAATCTGTTTTTCTCAGTTCTTCAACTAAAACACAGAAGATGTCAACCCAGAGAATTCATTTTCAGATGTAAATTCTATTAGTGAACGGCATTAATTCCAGTTCACACTTCATATCAGATGGCAGCGGTAATGGACACCTTCATTTTTTTGAAAACTGTCATAAACAACTCTAATAGAAGAAGAAGAAGAAGAAGAATAGTATCACCAGGGAAAAGAAGAAATGCTCTTCAAATTCCAGTTATTGATTTGTACAATATTGCCTTAAAAGTAGAGAACACATTGATAATAGTTAGTACTTTTGGTAAATTCAAGCTGGTGACCTAGTCAAAGTTAGATGAAAATACCACAACAGGAGAAGAACTGGATGGAAATACAATGTGTTAGTAGCTCTTGGTAAGTTTTCTTAGCAATGCTAATTATAACACTGCAGTACATAAATAAACAACAATGTTTGATTCAGAAATAGATAATTCACCAACTATCACTCAACTTAATGTTAAGTTCAATGGCTCTGTGTTTTGCAACATAATATAGTTTTCTTCATAAACTTAACCTGGTTTTAATTAAGGTCAGTATGCCAAAAAGACTGATATTGTGAAGCTGTTATTATAACTTGTTTATTATTGTTTTTATGTTAACATATTTTTGACAGTCTAAGCAAATCAACCTGGTCCAACAGGGATCAGGTATAACAAAACCTAAAGTTCTCACTGTCTCAGAAAACGGCCCTGGCTCCACAGGATCATCACCCCAGTTTTGAGGATGAACGTCTCCACAGCCTCTTCATGGTGTAGGTTTGTTTTTGTTTTTTTTCCTGGCTAAATTTTAACAACAGCAGACACTTGTGTGTTTTTAACAGTACAAAGTGTTTAATAAACATGTCTTGATTTGAAAATAATTGAACACAATTTATTCCCTTGTTAATCTACCATTTCTCTTTTGTGCACTCATTGCTGCTATGGTCTGGTGACCTGGCCATGATCAACCCCGCCTCTTATGTGATGACTGTTGGAGATGGGCACTAGCCCCCCTCAAGACCCGTGTTGGATAATGGATGAATGACTTTAAATTCGTCTACTCTTAAAAGTTAATGCCAGCATCAACTGATTTTATAATATTGGTGACAATATTTTTTACTTTTACCAAATACACATACAGGCAAAGAAGGCAGCCAGAAATGTTTTGTCACCCTGCACCATCATCACACCAGCTCTGATGATGCCACATACATAGTGAGTCCACAACATCCTAAAATTGTAAGTCGTACTTTTTTCTAAGCTGTATTTGGTATTCTGTAAAATACAAGTGCGGTACTTTGTGTTTAATTGCTCTATTGTTTTATTCTTTTTTGTAGGTTTCTGTAACGTGCCGTTGTCGAGGTAACTCAAGATCATCCCATTTCCCCATGCTGGACATTTTGGTTTAGCAGTAACAATGCATGAAATAACCTGTAAAATTAAACGTATAAAGTAACATCTAGACCTAACAGTAGAATCAAACTCCAATAAGAGAAATGGGGTTGTGTTTTTGTGTGTGCAATGAACGGGAATGTTCTGTCATTGATCCTCACTGTTCTTAGGATGAGAAATGTCAGTTTGTCTAGAGTAATACTGGAGTACTGACATTTACTTAAAACTATATTCTGTTCTTAGTGAAATATTTTCCACAGTTTCTATAAAGTGTTTTTTTATTGTGCAGATTTTTCTATCTTATTGTCTGTAAACTTTTAATATATTGGCAGTTTGTATAATTCTGTGAAAGTATACTGGCAATGTACTCTTGAAAAATGTCAATATATTGAATATACAAAATAATTTTTTTCACCTTTTAAAGTGTGTTGAGTAGTCCCTTATGTAATTCATCCTTCTGTATACTGGAAGCAGACAAAGTTGCATAGCAGTGAAGAGTACTTCATTACCAATTATAATAAGCCAACAGTTTATTTGGAGCATACAGTGATCACAGTACTAAATAAAATATATAATGCTTATATTTTTAGAAGACATTGTAAAGATATTTTAAATGTAATTTAAAAGTGTACAGAGTATACCTGCAGTTATTCCACTTTACCACATAATACTACACTTCTAGCACTTCATATTGTGATTTTCTATAATTTAACTACAATTAAAATACCTTAAGCACAATTTTAGTTGTAACAAAATAACATGGTTTAAGTTAAATAATCCTTAAACCTTAAGTTTACTGATGATTAGTCTGGCTTCAAGTATACTATGTTTTAATGTACTTATATTTATTTTTCACAAAGGAAAGTAAAAATATGTATACCATTTAATATGATTCATATCATATTAAATGGTATCATATCAGCTTTTGCTAATCTCACATCAATATTACAAGCCTTTAATTCTAATTTTATATGTTTAGATATGATAGACCAATCAATATCCACAGTGTCCATCTAAATGAAATAAAACTGTTGACTGTATTTCTGAAAAAATATATTCAAACGATGCCTTTGGTTTTTAAATATATTTAATAGTCCTCCAGATAAGGCTTGGTGCAGCTAATTTTCTGGAGAAAGTGTAATCAAGATCTGGACAGTGAAAAGTTTGAGTGTTTCCTATGTATGTAATATAGAATATAGCTAAACAGAAATAATGCATGTCAGCCAGAGAATAGCAGAAACACGGTGTGGAGAGGCCAATGGTGGAGAGAGAGTGCAGGAAAATGAGATGTACAGTAAAATAGCAGGTGGGGAAATCTATCAAAGCCCTTTGGCAAACACTGACAAAAAGAAGGGAAAAATCATTTTAATTAGCTGAGTGAATGTGATTTGCTGAATGTGAGGGGAGCCAAGCTCTCTGCTCTGCACATTAAATGGTCTAATTTTCTGTGCAGAATAAGTCCCATCTGAGCAGCCCTGGCTGCAGTCAATCATGTTAAAAGCTGCCGGTGCTTAATTTGATTTACCAATATAAAATGCAAATGAGGTGATCAAGTGGAGTGGAAGCCAGGAGTAGGAGGCTCTTTTAAGCCATCAAGTTAAATGGGAAAAGACAGTAGACTGGCAATGTAAAGAATGTTTCAGAGTATTTGTTTGATTAGTGCCACCAAATGTAAAAAAGGACAGCTAATTGTTTGACAAATTAATCTGTAGCACGAAAAAAAGCTTCAATTATTTAAATACCCAACCAGAACTCCAAAGTGTACATTTTTCTTTCCATATGTCACATTTTCCTCCTAAGCTGCCCACATCCAACATGTGAAAAGACTAATTAAATAAGTGGAAGATGGCACAACAGTCCCTTACAATAGCAAATGAGATAATGTCTGTAATTAGGCCCGCACAAGCCTGGCCATATGCCTCTGCACAGCACTTAGTCAGGACTAAGCTGTGGCTGCAGGAGCAAATCAAATAACTGTGTGCAGTGAATACCCCTGGGACCCAGCCTTCTTATGTTAACCCATATAACCACTTACAGCATGTTGATAACTGAGACACATTTTTTTTTTTACAAAGGAAAGCAGATGACCAGTAGCTAAGCAGCTTTGCTTTAAAGAGTGAGAGGTACTAAGGCTGGTGTATGCAGAAAGCTTTTTGCCCACAACTTCATCCTCAAGCGTCTATCCAGAGACTAAAATAATAGTCAGTTGCCTGGAAACAGATCTTAAACTGACAGTCACTGCAGTGCAAAGTCACACTGAGACTTATTACATTTGACATTTGGTGTTTCCATCCAGTGCCCTACCTTCCTTCATCTTTGCTTTGCCCATCAAAATGTCATGTTGAGTGTTGTTGAGAGGACCCAAATGCAGTGGGCGTGGAGCACTGAGTTGAGTTTTTGTGATTTTAATAAAAAAAAATGAAGAAACTTACAGAAAAAAATCCAAAATGCACAAAGGAACACAACTATGAAATCTGAGGGGTGACGACAGGGAACAGATGGGAGAAGACGAGAAGATCCAGCAAGGTACGTCTGAGAATGATAAGCTTAAATACCGAGGAGGTTGAATGCTGAACAAAAGACCTGGGCTGATGAGCTATCTGGTTGCAGGTGTGAGTGAAGAGAGCAGGAGGCAGACTGAGGAGAGAGAAAAAGTGGCACAGGGGGCGAGAGAGAGGACACAGGGGAGCAGAAATGTATCTAACTGAAGAATAACTACACTAAAGAAACCTAATAAAACTAGAGTAACCAAAAACAACTATAAGAAATAAACATAATTAAAAACACTTACTTAATTGAAAAACAGGGACAAAACAAGAAAGAAATGCAAAATAATAATGAAGCTAAAAAGAAATCAAAGTACAAAAGAAACAACAACCCGGGATCCTGTGAATAAAGTTATCGTTTAATGTGCATAAATTCCAGGATGCTTAGCTGTTAATGTTTGGTCCAGTGTTTCTAAATACTTATTTAAAATGAATTGATCAGCCATGACTTCAGCAATGTATATATTAGGCATTATGTTATGACAGTTTGTAAAATTGTTTGCTCTAATCATAATCAGTCAAAAGTTGTGGACATATAACTACTCGTTTGATCAGCAATAACATTTCACTCATGACTTCAAGAAACTCCACAGCCAATATGTATTGTGTGTGTCCACCACACACAACACATATTGTGTGTGGTGGACACAATATGTCAGACATATTTATTCAAAGTTCCCTCTTCATTTAAAACTCAGTTAAGCAGAATACAAGTCCAGAAAATGCAATTGATTCCACAGAGGAATCAATTGGGAATCAGAATTTATAGGAGACAATCGTATAAAACAATAACATAATATATTCATTCTTGGTGGTATTCTAATTATTTAGATGCTAAATTTTAACTGGAACTGTAGATGAGTGACTGCATTACCACGTAAAAAACACTTAAAGACCCAATAGCATGAACAAGGTGATTTCTACATCTATGGGTGTTGTGACTTCTTTATTCTTATATGTTGTTAAGTATAATTTGCATGATAAGTGACTTATTTACAATTATATGTTCAGCATAATTTACATGATTATTTATATTAGCTGAATTTAACATGTTTGTATGTAATTACAAAAGGGGAAGTGGAACATATTTAAGTGCGAAGCATTATTTATTTGGAGATTGGAAGTCTTTTATTTGGAAGAATGCTTAACAGGATATAGTTCTTTCTTTTGTCACTATCTTCCCTTTTGTTGATTTCGTTTGCTAGGTTGCGAACAGCTGTTGCTGTTATCTCCTGTTGCTGTTATCTCCTGTTGCTGTTTTCTACTCAATAAAAACTGAACAGACATGTTCAGCAAAAGATATTGTGATTAAAGAAGCTTTCACTCCGTAATAAAGAGTGTTGAATAGTTTAACTGTCTAACTTTAAAAATATTACAAAGGTTGGACAGCTTGTTTTACAACAAATGTGTTTGTAGCTCGTGTATAGGTCAGGCCAAAACTGTGTTTAGGGGGGATTCACACCAGCCCTGTTTAGTTCTCTTTAACCAAACTTTTGTTCATTTGTCTAGTCTGCCTGGTTCATTTGTGAAGATATGAATGTGCAATAAAACTCTGATTCAGACCAGAAAAAGTGAACTCTGTTCCATCTAAAAACCTAGATCTCAGTTCAGTTGAAGTGAACTCTACTGTGGTTCGAATGCATATGTGAAGGCCAACTGGACCGGAGAATACTCCAAAAGCAGGAAGATATAGAGCAAAGCATTCTGGGTAAATGTAACCACAGCAAACATGCAAGTCTGGCACTAGCAGGGGAAATGACTTGTGGTCTTTTGCCAAAGACAAAAGAGAAATCTGACAACCACTAAAATCTGATGCCACTATTTTTGTTTGAAGAAGGAAGTTTTGCTCATCTTCTTCTGAAGTGTTTGTGTTGTTTCCTCAGTGGTTCCTGGTGCAGCGCCACCAAAAGTGAGGAAGGAACAGGTTTCTCAAAGGGTTTGAATTGTTTGACAGTGTGAAAGCAAACCACACCTGAGGGTTATTTCACAAAGCTAGGATAGCAGATTAAGCCAGGATTTTTCAGATATCCTCAACTAATTAAGCCTCAATTTGGTTTCAGGAAAGCAGTAACCAGGCTAACAGCCATGCTTAGTTAAGCCTAGAGCATCATCTGTTCAGTCAGCACTCAGGTCGACCAGAAACATGATAGTCCATGATTGTGTTTTCTTATTTGTCTGTTTAAGCCATACTAGTTGTAGCATACTTTACTGATTAATTTTAACTTAACTGAAAATGACATTTAAAACATAAATTAACTTTACTTTGGCATATAATTAAACAAATGTCCAGTTTAAATCACACTATTTACACAAGTTCATATTTACATCATATTTTGTCTCTATCTAAGGGGCTGCTTTTGTGCTAAATGTTAAACAAGAAATTGTCCCTTCAAAACAAAAGCATCACAACTCAAACATGAAGTTAACCATAAGAAAAGCAAATTAAAGACAATATAATTTTTGTTATTAGTAAGTCATTTTCACTTTGTAGTCAACATTTTATCCACATACTTCCCAGATTCCACAAAATGTTCTTTTATTAAATCTTGATCAGTTGTCATATTTGCTTTGTATAAATATCGATAAGATGTGGAACAAAAAATAGTAACATGAATGGATCCGTTGTCAGATTCACATGGTATAATATTGACTAAAACTAGATTTAACAGGAATAAACAGCAAAGAGTGAGAGAAGCAGAAGTGTTTAAATACTGGGAGAGTGAATGTGGAACAATGGACATGGGCTGAATGACTAACTGCAGGCGTGAGGGGAGAGAGCAGACGGTAGGCTGCGAAGACACAGAGAAAGTGGCACAGGGTTTGGGGGAAAATACACAGGGGACTAGGAAATAAATCTAACACAAAACAATGAGGAGAGATAAGGAACATAGTTAAACTAGTTACAAAGATTAACTAGACACAAGAAAATCTGGAGTTACTAAGAAAGAGCTCAACTAAAGTAAAACAGAAACAAGGCTGATTTAATCAAAGAAAGAGACAAAGGAACACAGAATAATAATGAAACTAGAATTAATAAATCAAATCCCCAAACAACTCAAAACAACCAAGGACATAACAGTAAGATGACAAAAGAACCACTAAAATCTTATGTTATGGAATATTGAGCTATTTTTATAGATGCCTTAGTGATAGCACGTTTAAATATACTTGCAGTCCTGAAAAAAGTTGATTGTGCAAATTTCCATCTCACATGTTGCCCACTCATTCCCTTTTTAAAACTGTTCTCTAACATAAGACAGTGCTGAAAGAAAAAAAAGCATTGTGACATTGCCCAGTAACATATGCATTCATAGAAGACTGGATATGTTGAGGTAGAAACTGAGACCTGTGCATCATTTAGATGTCATCAAGGCATTCATTGTTTACTGTTAAAATGTATAAAAGGGTCTGCAATCTGTTAGCTTTTAGTGAGCCTCTGTACAATTAATGTGATGTTCTTGATCTGGAAATAGAGGAGAGCTGTCATCTCTTGCATAGATGTCTGAGCTCTGTTTAGCTGCTGAATAGGAGATAGGCTCTCATGATTGCCATGAAAGCTGAGCTCAGTTTCCCTCTTGAAAAGACAAATGCAGAGAAAAGGAGAGGATTTGCTCCTGCAGAACAAAAGAAATGACAAAATCTCTTGTGTTTTTCAGTTTTTTCTTTTGATGAGAACACCCAAGCAAGCAACTTAAAATAGAAAGTTAACAGCTCACGTCATTTAGCTGCTGACAAGCAGATGATAACAGACCTTGCTATAATCTCTTTGTGTTGTATCAGAATCCCTACACACAGCGACACCATTTATCGAAGAAGGAGGTCCTAGAAGTTACTAAGTGGTTCCTATCTGTTTTGGAGAGCAGGCTCTCGGTGCACTCTGACACATGCTGATACATGCACTTCAGAGACAATACCCAGACGTTCAGCTGTTGAAATGAAATACTGAAAACTAAAAGTCTGCATGAAAAGTTCGGTGTTCATTATTAATTTGCCAGTTCAATCGACTACAATGCTGAGCTGCTTAATGACAAATGAATAAATGAATATACACTAATCAATTGCACACTGACCAATCACATCACTCATTTCACCAGTTTAAGTAAAATAACTTAGTAAAATATATTTTAGTCCACAGGATGAAAAAAATATATATTTGATTAAATTCTATAACTTCAGAAGTATTTCAAACTTTTGCTGGAGTTGGGTTTTAGATCATTGTTTGTAAAAGTTCAAAGTGTCATGATGTGTGTTTTGATGGTGGACCCAAATGCAGAGACACTGAGTAAATAAAAAACATTTAATGAAAAAATTATGGACAAATTTACGAAAACCAAAGGGAGTCAGAGTAGAACAAAAACCGTAAATCCAGTGAAAAAGCCAGCAGGGAACACGGGTAAGAAAAAGAGAAAATAACAGAGTATAACAAGAGCAACCAGCAAGGAATGACAGAAAACAAGGTGCTTACATATTTTTTTTTTATTTCCTTTATTTAACCAGATAAACCCCGTTGAGATCTGGATCTCATTTTCAAGAGGGACCTGGGCAGAAATCTGCAATACACAGCAACCTGGTTACAAAATAATATTGGGAGGTTGAACGCTGTAAAAAACTATTGAGGTGATGAGCTAACGGGTTGCAGGTGTGGAGGAAGAGAGAAAGAGGAAGAGACACACTGGGGACGAGGAAATGAGTTACAAAATAACTAGATATATGAAAAATAATAAAACTAGAGTAATAATGCATAACATGAGACAATAAATAAACATGAGTAGAAAAACTAAGAAGGACTGAACTAAAGTAAAACAGAAACAAGCATGTTCTAATCAAAGAAAGAGACGAAGGAACATGGAAATAATGAAAACTCAAAAACAACTCAGAACAAGCCAGGACATAACACAAGTAAAATGTATGTTTTTAAATACTGTGTTTTTCAAACATTGAACAAATAACTTTAACATCTAGAATAGCAATATAGATACAGCTTGTTGCTATAACACTGTGAAATTACAAACAACTTATAAGGTTTTGAACTTCTGTTGCTCAGTGTCAAATTCAGAGCATTATTTCTTTAAACCATTTTCATTTCACTTTGGATCCTGTGTTATTTAAAGCTGGGGACACATAGCATGATTTACTGCTCAGGTTTAGCTTCTCACCCTATCTCTAAGGGAGACACCCTACAGAGAAAACCCATTTCGGCCGCTTGTATCCACGACCTCGTTCTTTTGGTCATGACCCAAAGTTTATGACCATAGATGAGGATAGGAATGCAGATCAACTGGTATATCAAGAGCTTTGCTTTTTGACTCAGCTCTCTCTTCACCACGACGGACCACTACAGCGCCCGCTTCACTGCAGACGCTGTGCCAATCCACCTGTCGATCTCCTGTTTCCTGTTTCCCTCATTCATGAACAAGATCCCAAGATGAATTAAAGTGTTCCATTTATTAATGCCCCCATTTTAGATATGATTTTTCTTTTATTAGTAAATGGGCATGTACCATACGCTTTTAAGGTAGCTGTAAACTTTACTTCAGAAACTTTCTTTCAATCAAGATGACATAAAGGGGATCAAGGAAGTCAATTTTGTTTTATGTCATTTTTGAAGTATGTAGCATTTTTATAACAACTGAAGGTAAGAGTGACTTGATTGTGCTACTATCAGCCTGGAAAATACATAATACAGCCCCTGTAATAAATCAGAGATGTGTATCCAATCTTCCTGTTCTATGTAAAATCCTTGAAAAAACAGTTGCTAATTAAGTGTGAGAATCAAAACAGTAATGACCCTTTTGAAGAGTTTCTGTGAGGTTTGAAAGCTTATGATAGCACTGAAACAGAACTGCTGAAAATTATACATTATATTTTTTTGCCTCAAGTAATTGAGTTGTGGTCGTTTTGCTAGATCTCAGTGCTGCTTTTGACAGTTTCCCACAATATTATCTTAGAATGGCTTGAACATGTAAATATCAAGAGAACAGTGGCAGACTGGTTTCAGTCCTATTTATCTGACAGATTCCAGTTTGTTCATGTGAGCAATAAATCTTCACACTCCAGGATTACTTGTGGAGTACCACAGACCTATGTGCTTGGACCAGTTCTCTTTACTATATATATGCTTCCAATTGGAAAAATCAACAGACAGCATGTGATAAAATTGGTCATGTTGGTGATGCTCAGCTATATCTATGCATAAATGCTTATGAATCCAATCCATTAAGAAGATGACAGACATGACTTAATACATAAAAACCTGAAAGACGTTACACTTTCTTCTTTCAAATACTGACAAGACATAATTTTTCAGCATTTGAGTTGTTTTTGGAACATAATTGTTGAAAAACTAACTCATTAGTAAATCACGCAATCTTGATGGTATTATATTAGCTTCTCATCATGAAGTAAAGAACATTGGTCTTTAGATCAGTACGTTGTTTAAATCCCATAGTAAACTGGTTTCAAGGACTTCCTTCTGTCATCTAAGAATATTGACAAAAATATCACATCCAGGACTGATGCTGAAAAACTAGTCCATGCATTTATTTCTATTTTAGCTTCTCTTCATTGGCTCCCCGTTAAATCCAGATTAGAATTTAAGATTCTCTTTCTCAGATATACAGCCCTTAATAATCAGTTCCATTGCACATCAGGGTTCTGATTGGTTCCATTTGTTTCTAACAGAGCACTGTTAGGAACCAGCATTAACCTGCTAACCAGCAGCTTACGTCCTGACAAGCTGGACCTTGTCAGGAGGTAAGTTCCTCCCTTTATCTCTTTTTACTCTGTCAGAGAGCAAAAGGAGGTAAAGGGAGGGTCGAATGGGAGGCAGATCCTTTAGTTCTCGGGCTCCTCTCCTGTGGAACCAGCTCTCAGTTTTAGTCTGTGAGGCAAACACCCTGTATGGTTAATACAACTGTTCCACACTTGTATGAACCATTAAATAATGTCTCACATTGTTCCACAAGAGAAATAAATTGCTGGGACTTGATTAATGTAAGCATTAACAATATCCAGAAGATGCTTAGATCCTTCTGTTATTGCAGAAAGCATCTTCCAAGTCTTGTCCAAAGCTATATCTGTTTAGAATTGAAATGAGTTCATTTCTGAGTAGAAATGAAGCTTGACAAAGGAGGTCTAAATGAAATATGCCTCTTTGTCATTCTGTAAAGACAATAAATAATAATTAATGTTTATTTTGTGATATAAACTACAAAAACTTCATTACATAACCATGAAACAATACAAGCATTTTTGACCTATGTGTTTATGTGGCATATGCACTGTTATGATCAACAACATACAAGTGCAGGCTGATATCACTGAACTGAATAGGCACAAATGATGCTCTGTAAATAATTATACTTGACCTATGATAGTGACAAAAACTGTTTTATATTTTTTCAGAACTAATTGAAACCATTTATTCCAAAAAAGCAATCTTTATCAACAACTCTTGTGCAGTAGTTATTTGAGGCTCTAACAATTTTTTGATTGCATCCACAGTCAACAACAATTCTGAGATCACTAAGAGAAATGATAATGCCTGGTGACTTGGAGTGGGAGGTACGTTTTCATTCATCAGATTTTCTGATCATTCTTTCACAAAAATCAAATAAAAATGGGCAAATGATGGAGATATTATGCTTTCTGTTATGTAATACTTTAGTATTGGTATTGACCCTTTGCAAAGTCACTTAATCACTCAAGGTGCCATGAAGTGTTGGAAGTGAGAGATGTGAGTATTAACAGAGTGATTGAAATTGTTTTTCCAAGTTGCTTTTGCTTTGCTGTTTTGTTTGTATTTCCTTCTAATTCATGTAAAGCACTTTGAACTGCATTGTTGTTGAGAATGTGCTATATAAATAAAGTTACCTTACCTCATAGATGGTGGAATTTACAAAAGTTGTAAATAGCTACCTTAGAAACTGATCTATACCTCTTACCTACTGATGTGTTGATCAAATTGCTGACTTTGCCAGAATTCCCACCACATGATTCATGTCACTATGTCATAAACAGTGTTGTAATATGACCTCTATACCATAGTTATGTCTGGTAGCTTCACAGATCCTTGCTTAAAAAATTTAGAACTATGCCTTTAATAAAATGAAGAGCAACATTTGGAATGTCTTTGTCATTTTTTGTCAGTTTTCTGTCTAGAATTTACTGTTTTCATAGTCAAGGATAGAAAAGCATAAAGCGGGTAATATTACATGTAATGAATTGTGGTAATATTCTGATTGGTTCATAAATGTATTGTTTATCTTCAACACAAATGCGCCAGTAGATGGCAGAAGTGGTACATTATGGGACTGATGGTCCAACATTTTTGTGTCGAAAAAGCTCCCCTCCATTCAGATGAGAACCACCAGCACAAAAACATCGTCTCCAGTTGTTCATTCATTTCTCCCGTTAAAACAGGTTAGTTCAGGGCTAAGCAGAAAGCCGATAAGTAATGAACATGATTATTAACATGACTGAAATATGCTTGGGACATTTTATCCCGGGATAAATATGATGAAATGCTGAATCTGAATGTTAGCATGAGACACGCGAGTGTTAGCTTTAGGAAACCCGTGTTGACACTGTGCTGGACATTTATAGATTCATGTTTTTTTCTGAATTGGTCTAACGAGCTCCCATGCAAAAACAAAATTGTTCTGCTAAGCATGCCATGACAATTGTCTACGGAGTAAAAATAGTCTCAAAATACTTATGCGTGTGTCATACTGGATTGCAGGCTTTGCTCTCCGATTATAATGAGACATTGAGTAATTATAAATAATTTCAGATTATGTTTTATATGTCTGGTAGTTTGATACTCTGTGCTTCTCATATTTTTCTGCTAGCGGGAGCTAATGTCTATGTTAGCTTTGTTACTTTTTGTGCTGTTTGTAACAAAGTCTAATATCTTTAGTGTCAACACTTCAGCACAGTTTAAGAGAATATCTTCTATCTTAATTTTAACTCAGGCTGATCTAGTTTCATGATGCCGACAAGCAAGTCAGCATCTTTAGTAAATTAACAAAGTGGGACATGCAATATTATTCGGCCCCTTGCATTAATACTTTATAGCGCCACCTTTTGCAGCTATTACAGCTGCAAGTCGCTTGGGGTATGTCTCTATCAGTTTTGCACATCTTCTTCGTAAAACAGCTCCAGCTCAGTGAGGTTGGATAGAGAGGTCTTGTGAACAGCAGTTTAAAAATAATAAAACATTTTAGATCTTTATGTCTGAAGCGGGCTGCACATTGGTGCAGTTGGTAGCACTGTTGCCTTGCAGCAAGAAGGTCGGTCCTTGGTTCAATTCCTGCCCTGGGGTTTTTCTGCATGGAGTTTGCATGTTCTCCCAGTGCATACGTGGGTTCTCTCCCGGAACGTTAGCTCGACATAGGCACCGGCATCCCTCCCAACCCGACTAGGGACAAAGGTGTGCAGAAAATGGATGGATCTTTGAAGACTGAAAAGCGGCAAAAAGTTGAAAAGTTAAAGGGAGCAAATACTTTTGCAAGGCATTGTATTTTAGGATAGTGAAAGTTTTCATGCATATGTAAAATCTTTTTTTATTTGTGTAAATTACATGCTGCAGCTTTAAGCAGCTGTTCTGTGTGAGAGTTCACTGCAGGTGGAGGTTGAGCGGTGCTACATGTGAGAGACACCGAATTTATTAAGTTTATTTATTTTACTGTTCATGTGTATTATAGTTCACAGGTACCCCACCCATTTTGTTTTGTTTATTATAATAAGTTAATTCATTCTTGATTGTAGCTTGTTTCAATCCTTCAGAACTTGGTTTTATGTCTGTCTTGTGCGTTGATCCTTGGTACTGATATTTCCTATATGTCTCACTTCCGCCTGAGTTGTTGACAAAAGCTAAGTGTTAGCAGCATAACGTCCAGAGCACTATATAGTGCTTTCTTTCTCTCACTAGAAATCACAGATCTCCTCCTAAAAATACTCCAGCACTACCAACTTTTTTATTTAAGTCATAACTGAGTTACACATAGAAACACAATTTTAGGAATTAACACAATTTATTACATTACCTGCAGAATCTTGTTTATATTAAAACCTGCAGCATTCGGGTTCAAGCTTTTATATTTGAAGTGAACGCTATTGGAGTTGCATTCAGTTTCCTTTCTTTGCCTTATAGGATACAAAGATGACAGAGAAATAAAATTCTTTATAGGCAGCCCATCAAATCTGTCAGCAATGAAAGTCTATATGAACGAGCCATAACAACATGTGAAATTCAATGCTTTCTTTACAAAACCGTTTTGTAGAACACAGTGGTTTTGGAAGTTGTTATATTCACAGTTTGCCAACTAGTACGTCCTCCAGGCAATAAGACAGGAGCCAGTGTTGTTAGGTGTAGTCTAATTTACTGTGGAAGAACCAAGCTTTTGTATCCATCATTTTCTAACATATCACTGATTTATACAGTCCTAATCCAAATTCAAAATGATCTTTATTCACCATGTTCAAATTAGTTCGATTGTCTGAATTACATCCACAGTTCTGCTGGTTCTTAGGTCAATACTTGTTATATATGTTCATGTTTGCATTTTATAAAGCCTATTTCCATCATTCCGTGTGTTGAAATGGAAATATTGGTACCATCACTGTTTCAGGCTGAAAGAATGACAAGTAAATTCAGAAAAGTCACAGACAATAGATCGCGTTGACTATTTTCTGCTACTTCAAATATATTTGAGAGGAATATTGATGTAGATATCAAGTATTTTGCACCATAAGCATTTATACGAGCTTGTCCACACTATGCAACTTAATGGCTGTAATTTGAATACAGTTTGTGCAGTTATTTGCCATAGTCCCCTGGCAATAAAGATTAACTTTCAGGTCTGAGAACAGACAATTGATACAACTGAATAATTTCAACAATTAGATTTCAAACAACTGATGTGTATAAAAAAAACAGACTTTACAGGTTTTAAATTGTAGTGTGTGAGCAGGGGCGCCTGCAGGATATTATCGGTGGTTATGCACAACACTATCACTGCACCATACCTGCAAAAGCATATCCATATATCCATGCGCATGGCCCACTAAAACAGCTGACTTTTTTAATTTTTATGCTAAATATTAAAGATAGGAAAGGAAAGCCTACCCGTGTGATCCTCCACAGGAGGAGGATGGAGATTCCCAGATTCAGGTGGTGTGTCCGAGACGTTCAGAGAAGGAGAAGGAGAAGGTGAAGCAATGTGTGTTTGATTAATTTCTACTCTTTGGGCAATTGTTTCAACTAGATTTAACTGTTAAACCCACAGTCTTTGACGCTCAGGAAGAGTGTGGAGGATATGGTTGTCCAACCAGGTTACCCGTCAGTAACATTTAGGTTTAGGACGCGCATGTGCCCACCCCCACAGTGAAATCACACAGATGTGAACTATGTCGAGGATATTTTGACACAAAATATCATTTTTTTTCCCCACAATTTTGTTAAGAGGGTTATAAAAAAAATCCTAAAACTATTCTCTTTTTTTTTTTTTACTTGAAGGAAAATCTTAAGGTACACAGAGTGCGTACAGCTGGACAGCTGCAGGCACCCCTGTGTGAGGATCTAGACACAGGGAAGAAACATGTTGCTAAGAGAGAAAATGAAGTAATGAATCTGTTTTAAAACTGAAAATGCACAACTCACATAGTGGAGAGACTAATCATATGGGGAATTTTTCTGCCTTAATTCGAGAGCACACATTTTCAGTCTGAAAGCAAGATTTCATGTCTTTTGTTATCAATACTTTTAATACTTGTGCTAACATTTTCAGTTTGAAAGCATGACTTCATGTCTTTCTTCTTAAAACTTGTAGTGCTTGTGCTCAAAACCTCTGCTCTATTTCAAATATTCACTGTGCTTTTCTCAAACCGTTCTCCTCACACTCAAAAGTTGTCTCTGCTCAGATCAAATCTCTGCTTGCAAACCTCTCTGCTTGCTTACGAATCATTTTCTATTCACGCTGTCAAGAAAACTGGTAAGAGTGAATGAGATCTTTCCAGAGCCATGCAAGCAGACCTGAAGGCCTGAGAGACTGCAGTAAATCTTTTATGTTGATTTAACAATGATTATAAAACAGAGTAACCTGTGATTGTGATTTATTCTATGAAGTATTAAAGGTTATGGGAACATAAAAGATACTAATGAAATCAAATAATGTATTTGTAACCAGTACTGAACTCAATGATTATTGTGTAAGTGAAATACATTAGAAATGATTATGATTAATGATTTATTGATAATTACAGTGTATGAAATAAGAAATGTTTAAAGATTATACTGCGTTAGAACTGAGAGACAAGCCTGGACATGTTCAGAGAGTAAGAAGCAGGCAACACCCAGAACAGGAAACAGGAAAACAGATGGTTAGGCAAAAAGGAGAAGTTAACGGGCGTTAGCTGAGATTAAGTAAGGACGGCGCTTTCCAGAGTATGGAAGTTGGCCGGATTGCAGAAAGATTCAAACTTTCCAAAGTAACTGAATGTTCCGAGGCACGTACGCCATTCTATCTCTCTCCACATACACACTAATGATACAAGAAAGTATAAATAGGCCGGACAACGGCACATCGGGGATTCTGATCTCCCCGGTGCCGAGGACTACAACAACGCAGACATCAGCATTCTGGAGCCGAGAGGAATGGAACTCTTCACACCACAAGAACGGGGCAGGATCCGCAGCCCACAACCTCGGCTTCGGAATTGAGAAGTGCTGATCGGGACTCTGCCTAAGGATTTAAAGATTTGCAACGGACTTGGTGGATTGAACAAAGATCACAGGAGTGATGAAGATCTGAGTTTGAAAGAGAACGGTTGGATTTACTTTGTTTCAATTCTAAAGAGGATTTTCCTGGGAGGACAAGACTCTGACCAAGGACACCTGGGTTTTCTGTTGCCAAAGTCCTAATTTCCATCTGGGTATGATTGATCT
>CAEFZY010051093.1:0-19685 GCA_903066815.1 Brachyrhaphis roseni
ATTTGATTCAGGTGTGTTGGAGCAGGGGTGCATCTGAAAGTTGCAGGGTGGTAGCTCTCGAGGACTGGACTTGAGCACCCCTGTGCTAGACCAATGAGTTCAAGTCCTCAGGTAGTGAGATGCTTAAAAAAGGACTGGATTGACTAGAGCTCTCATATAGAGCATTGACTAACACAGTGCTGCCCCACCCTCACCTGTTGCTGACATGCTAGTCAGATGTCTAGCACAAGACAAATGGGATTCCACTTGCCAAATGCAAAGATGCCAGCATATTTGTTAAAGGGGCAGTATTATGTGTTTTTCAGGTATATCGTGCTACTTTAAAGCACAATTAAATAACTATTTTACCTTTTGCTGCTGTAAAAATACCATATATATGATTATGACTTTAAAGAAATTTTACTTCCTAATTTAACGCTTTGAAATTGGGCCTCTGTCTCTTTAAAAACTCCTGCTCTTTCTGAAACTCCGCCTTCAGGAAGTCATCAAAACATCCTCTATTAACCCTTTAGCAAGTTACTTACTGAGAAGTAGATCATACAATGAGCTCACCAGATGTGGAGTTCCACCAGGTGTTTGCTAATTGCTACTGGCTAGTCTAAAGGAGCTGAGCTGGAGAAGGATGCTCTGTGAGGCGGACGCTTGGAAACTGCACCTCTGAGGAGGAGCTGCGCCTCAAAGGCGGGGCTAGGTCCAACCAAATGCTTTGTACAGCTGAATGGCTGCCATGCATGACAGAATCAAAGCCACACTCCAGGTATGTTTGTGATTAGGGAATAACATTATAACATGATGTAAAGCTAAAACAAAGTTTATTTTACATGATACTGTCCCTTTAAGTCCTTCTTTCACTCCTAGCCCCTTGCCTCAATTCCCAACATAATAAAACTCAAAATAAAATCATGCTGTCTTTTGGTTTTGTGGTTCCACATCAAGACTGTCCCTGGCTCCCATCTCGGTACCCATTTAAAAAACGGGTTAGGGTTAGGCATTCATGACTTGGTGGTATTCATGACAGGAAATTAATCACAGACTTCTTGCTCTGGAGCAGGAGTCCCCAAAGTCGGTCCTCGAGGGCCGGAATCCTGCACATTTTAGTTCTCTCCCTGGTGGTAGTAACAACCTTTTCAGCATGTCTATGTTCTTCTTAGGCCTTCTAAAGAGCCATCATTGGATCCATGTGCGTTAAACTAGGGAGAGAACTAAAACATGCCGGCCCTGCAGGAGCCACTTTGGGCACCCCTGACGGAGACTAGATGAATCCTCTGCATTTGGTCAAATTAAAACCAGACCTGAAGCATATGTGCCATAAATTATTCTTGTTATTTCTTTGTTTTTCTGCTCTTTTTCTGCCTTTTATAATTTTATACAATGTATTGTATTGTGTATTGTGATTATGTTTACATCGATTGGGTAGTAAAAAATGAACAGAAGACTCTATTTTCAAAAATAGTTTTAGTTAACTATAATAACTTTGATAGCCAGTTGTCCATCAAAGGAACCAGAGCTGGTCAGCTGGTAAGAATCTCATTAAATAATCCACATCTTTATCTGCATGCGTTGACTTTGAGACCCACCTGGCTCCTTGCCCTCTGACACATTGCTGGGACTGCCACCGAAAAAGCCCACAACATGCTTGGCTGCGTTCATCTCCTCCTCACTGGCTCCTACGCCTCGCCACACAAACAGGCCTTTCGGGGATTTCAGCACAAACACGTCATTGGTGTTCAGGTTGGAAGCAGAGGCCTCAACCTGAAAGGGGAGGTAAAGAAAACTTAGAACCTGTGCTACACTCCATAAATCATCATCCCTGCACACCAACTCACCTCCACGGCCCGTGTGGCACCGGATGAACTCTGGCGGATGTGAAAGAGACGAGTGGCGGCGGCCTGTGACTGCCCGTCTTTACGGGAAGTTCCGCCTCTGTGGATGATCATGGGTTTGCCCTGGAAGATGCTCATCAGGTGGGGAGGCTCTTGACCCTGAGTCACTCTCACCTGTGGATAAGTGGAACTAAGTTATTTATTTAATCCATAGGAGATGGCAGCAGCTTCTCCAGTTACTGCAACTGCGTCACAGTTGCAGTAATTGCAGTTCCACATATTGGAAATGTTCTTCAGGTGATAGAAGGCTGACTTTGTAACTGTCTTTATGTGACTTTGAATGTTCAAGCCTGAGTCTATCACTACTCCCACTAAATGCATTGGTAACTAATTGCATTACTTCTTATAATCTGAGCAGAGAAGTAAGAGGTGCACTAAGATGGAACCTTGGGGTACCCCTCATATGATTTCTGTCTGATGAAAAATCATGTACTGGTACAAAGAAGCTCCTGTTCTTTAGGTAAAACTCAAACCAGTCATGTACTGGATCAGAGGGTTGTTTCAGTAGTATGTAATGGTACCAACAGAACCATGATGTACCATGACAGGTTTCCCCACAGTTCATATTTGCATGTATGCAGATGTCAATGAACACTTTGACAAAGTAATCAACTCAGTATTCTGTTTATTTGAAATTTTTCTTCTCATGCCTGTAATTCACTGTTCATTCACTTGTTGCCATGGTTGTTAAATGATTACCTGTTACATGAAGCTAACAAGTCCTGCATCAAATGAGTCAAGACATAAAAACTCAGTAGAGTGGGTTTATGTTAGCATAACTTTAAAACTTGTTATCACTAAGGAATTAAATTCTGATACCTTGGTGTTCTTTTAAAAGGCTACTGTGAAATTATAGTTTGTTAAAAATTTAACTCACACTGCCCTCTGCTGGATATCTGCAGTTGTTATTTTTGTTTGTGTTCTCAAATGAAATAACATTGAATGGATTTTTAGATTAGCATTGCATTCTATTTTATATGATCCTTATCGAGTTACAACTATTTGTCAAGTTGTACCTAAATTTGGGTGAACACATTAAAAATAAAGCAAATTTCATATTTTCAGTCCTCTCATTAAATTTCAGTTTTCAAAAAAATATTTAATCACATTTTTTATTAGAAAAAAAGAGAATCTTTTTTTTTATTATTTTGTATCTGTTAAGGGACTTGCAGATGCAACTTAGCTTAATCTGGTAGAGTGCATCAAACTATGACATTTTTGTTTGAGCTGTACACTGCCCCTTTGTAAATGTAGTTTGTTATTATGATCTACGACTTTCTGAACTAGATACCTGTTTGTTCTGTTTGCCTGCATAGCCAAGAGGTGTCTGTGTGTGTCGTGTTCCAACCTGAACTGGGGATCCTCCCATTGAGTCATCCAGCTTCACTGTGAGGAAGGCTGAAGCCGCCAGTTCGTCCTGCGTGCATTTCAGCCCCTGCCTGACGGAGGAACACACACAGTCTGAGAAATTCTCCTTCTACACGTCTCCAGCATTTCTAACTGTGTGTTTGCTCCGGTTCCTCACCAGGTGTAGATGATGTGTTGCTCCCTGCTCCCCTGTCTATAGCTGTAGAGGATGAGGTAACAGTCTCCGCCGTAGAAGTGGCCGTGAGTAGCAGGATCCACAAGGACCTTATCCCCGCCTTCCACTCGCCAGATCTGAACACCAGAGGATGTTTTTATTCACACCAACCTTATTATAGTTAACGAGAACAAACAGCATAACGAAAACTAACATTGAGGAAACACTTTCGTTAACGGAAATAAATAAAAACAATAATCAATGGGGAAAAACTAACTGGAACTATGTTGGGCAATTATAAAACTAACTAAAACATACAGAAATTATTGTAATAATAGCCTTTGGTTTTGTGTTTAATAATCTATCTCAAACTGAGGTGAATCTTATATTTTTTTCCCATACAGGCAGTTTATGTGAGCTGTCGGCAGAACTTATACTAGTATACAAAATGACGACAGCAAAAGCTGAGAGAAAACACAAGTCAGTTGGTTGTTCAACTGTAATTAAAGACATTTTGTGAAAATGGAATCTTCTGTTCAGTATTTATTACCCAATTGTTGTATACATAATTATAATAAAAATACTTTGACCTTTTGGAATTCTGCACCTTATAATCAATCAAAATATGAAAAACTAAAACTACTACTGCATTTAAAAAAAACTAAGCTAAATCTAAACAATATTTACACTGCAAGAACACAAACTAACTTACAAGTAACTTTTCAACTAGGTCATTATAGTTAGGCCTAACTTCTTTTTTTTTTTCCCCCACCAGGGGGCTTTTTGTAGGCTCTAGTTCCCTTATTTGATAGTAGGCTGACAGGAAAGGGGTAATGAGAGGGGGGAAGACAAGCAGCAAATATCGTTGGGTCCGGGAGTTGAACCTGCGACGGCCGCGTCGAGGACTCAAGGACTCCAAATGGGGGTCGCGCTAACCCCTACGCCACCACGGCATGCCCCTATAGTTAACTTTTAAGTATTTTTCTCTACAGTAGATTCTAAAATGCTGTATATATTTTAGAACATTTGAAATAAGACAGAACTAACTTACAAAGGACTAGTTCCATAGACAGATTATTTAACTTATAACACATTTTTTCCCATGTCGTAAGTGAAATAATCTGCCAATAGAGCCAGTACTTTTTCATCAATATTAAAAAATGATTGAATTAAAACATGTTGGGACATGTTGTTAAAAAGTTACTTGTAAATTAGTTTTGTCTTATTCCACATGTACTAAGATATTTTCACCAGAAGCTGGACCAAAGATATTTGGTAAGATTTTGTGTTTTTGCAGTGTAACTAATAAAAACAAGAAAACACACGCTAAAAACTAGTTAAACTAATGACATTAGACAAACAAAAAGTAACAGCAAAATTAAACTATCCTGAAAAACCAAAAACGATCATAACCCTGTTTTTCACATGCTGGTAACCCGACTCTCTGTGCCAGGTTGCTTTTAGAAACACACTCCTACCTGGATCTTGCCTTTGCCGTCATCCACCATGCCGTGCTGGGCAGCCATGGCTGTGTTTGTGTGCAAGGTGGAGGCATCAAAAGGCACTTGTTCCACTTTGGCGATGCGACCGATAGTGTAGGCCTTACTGGGTCCTGTTGTCTCATCCTTGTCCCTCCAGTCGCTGAAGAACTGCTTGAACAAGGTTGTTTCTGCTCCGGCAGGAAGGACTTGAATCTGCAGGTATAACATGACTGTTAGCTTTAGCTTAGCAACACTTTGTGGGACTTTTTTGACTGGTTAGGCACTCAGGGACTTTACCTGTGTTTTATTGCCGTAACCCTTGTCTTTGATGAACTGCTGTCCTGCAGACATGGCGGCTTTACGCTCAGAAGCATTGGCCTTCGGACCTGTTAGAGTTCAAAAGAGAAGGCCATCAGTTTATACTGTGGTGCAATTCTAATTTAATTAAATGCTTCGTTAAAACAAAAAAATGACAGCAAGAAATACTAAAATGTAGTTTTCGTTCATGTACGGCTTTCCACTCATCATTGTCATAATCATATTATTTTGGACTTTTAATATCACTTTAAGTTGTGCTCTAGAATTCTAGCAGCTCCGTTATCTTAGCTGAGATTTATTCTTTTCATAAACTTTTGTTCATAATTTTTTTTGGTTGAGGTGTTGCATGTTTGCACAACTGTCCCCTCTGGTTTTAGATACAGTGCAGCTGGCAGGACTTTTGTTCTTAATTGGACAGTTGTTATGACGTACAACAGTGGCAGCAAGATTTTGCTTTTCACAACATGACCAGCTGATTAGCATCTCAAACACTCAAATGTGTGAATTTTGACCCTGAATCCCAAAAGAGTTCTAAAGGGGTCTTCTTGGTTGCAGAAGAAAAGAAAAGTGAGAAGGAAGAAGTTCACACCATCTCTTTCATCGATCATAACAGACAAGGATCATATCCCCTACTCCATCGTCTCTCAGCCAGACAGAAACTTAAAGAGGAGCGGCAAAAGCAAATGAGGTGGATTAGGAATGCTTGCTAACAACTGATTGTGCCGTCCAGGACATATTACTGTGATATATCGTCCTGACCATCAGCAACAGTCTTCGGTCAGAAGCTTCTTTAGATTCAGTGTGAGACCGACAGCTACCAGAGATCCTTCCTTCTCACAGAATCACCATCTCTAATATTTGGATACTATGAGAAATAACAATGTTTAATTTCCCTTTGGGATAAATTAAGTAAACATGAAAGCACAGTTCATCCATTTTATAGGACTGACTTTGGATTTGGGAACACCCTCTGGGAAACCTACTGTTCCTTGACTTTATCCATTCTGGTTGGTACATGTGTCTGGAATTATCATCATGTGATGGAACATCCAGTGGTATTAAAGTTCCAACCTTCTTACTCAATCTGTCAGCCATTGATGTAAGAAAATTGTTCCATAGCCACCATGAAACCTTTATATTATTAAGAAGGTTTTGGGCAAGAAAGAATCCGCTGCCTAAAAACTAACTAAATTAACAAATAACTTTTAACTGTTTAACCACAATGACTAGAATGTTTGGAGGATTCCAGGTGGGGCTTTTAAACCTGGAATGATGGTGGCAGCCTCATGCTGAGGGTCACTGCGAATGGAAGGAATAATCAGGCAGGACTATCTCCAATTTCACACCAACAATAAGATGGTTAAAACCAGTGTTTTTTAAAGTGGGGCCCGTGGGCCTCTGGGGGGCCACCAGAAGGTGCCTCAGAAAGACTCAGGGAAGAAGAGAAAAAAAATGCAAAAAATAAGAAAGATTAATCAAATACATTTTTTATCATAAATTTTAAATCTATTTTTTTAACTTTTATTGTCTTTAGCAGGACAAATGTCTCATTGCTCAGGGACAACAGCTGAAAAAAAATCCTAATTTTGGATCATTTACAGAAATGTCAATTAATGTGCATTGTCCCTACCAAGTAAATTAAATTAAAATTAAACTAAATTTGCTATGTTCATCTTTCTGATTGACTGTCAGTCAAATTTATCAAGCAGCTTTGCTCCTCAAGCTAATGTAGTGAGCTTGAAGATCAAAGATACAATAGTCCAATATTAATGATGTTTTTTTTCTCCAATGACGGATGGATTTAAACCCAGGAGTGTTGCTTTAATAATTTTTCTGCTACATCATCAAGATATGAACACTTTCAGTACCCTTCCAAACAAAGATGTTCCTGTCCACCCCATTGTCCAGGATGTAGCACTCCTCAGGGGACAACATGGCCTGTTTGAAGGGACTGGACGGGGCCACAGCCGTCACCTTCATGGAGCCAGAGGCATCTGAGATCTGAAGAGCAACAACACACAGTCACATTAAAGTGCATTGAATATGCAAACATGAAATCTGTGGTCTGTTCTACCACAAACAGTAGTAGAACAAAACAGCTTTGTTTTAGGAGGTCCCATGCAGTTATTAGACTTTACAGACAGTTTAATATTTACCATGTAGAGGGCGCCCTTCTTCCTGTTGGAGGTGTCCACCTGGTCATCATCCGGAGTGCTGGGAGCAATGGTGGGTTTGGATCCTAGAGCCTGAACAAACAAGCTGAAAAGTCAGTCACTGTGATTTCGTCTCGATCAGGAAATCAGCAGAATGGCAGCAGTTTGATTGCTTGATGTGAGATTCCTCTAACTTCAGCCAGATCAAAACTAAACTTAAGAAAGAGGATCAATATCAAACTTCCCCCCTGTCCTCGGGTTTATTATTCCTCTGTGATGTAAAGGAAGTGTTTATGTCACCGTGGCACAGAACTGGCACAGAGACAAAGAGCATCTTTGTGTCCGCCCGTTCCCACGCCGACCAACATTGATGCCACAGAGCGATCCGGTTTGAGGGTCACGCTCGATGTGGTTCATCAGGAAAAATGGGGTTAAAAAAAAGAGGAATGTGAGAATGTTTCACCTGTATGATGTCAGAGGGCTCGCCTCCCTCCTCCACCATGTGCACCTTGGCTCGGCCGTTTCTCTCATTGTCTCTGATGTCGATGGCCACCTGGGAGGCCTTGAGCCGCTCGAAACGGTTACACTCACTGCCGCACCACTGATACACATCCTGCAGGACGGGGAGAAAAAGAGAGGAAAAGGACGTTTGAACCCTCAACTGTCTGGAAAGACAAGAAGACAAGAGCATCACCTGCAGTATCATTTATGACTTTAGGAGTCAAAAGACCTTCTGAGTGTACAGTAACAGTCCAATTTTTCACTTATTCAAAATTATATAATCCAATCAAATTTTATTTGTATGGCACATTTCAGCAACGAAGCAGTTCAAAGTGCATCATAAAAACACAAAAATCAACAATTGAAACATAACATTACATTTATTCAACACCAGATACAGTGTTTTGCAAAACTGTTTATCCCCTGTAGTGGAAAATTTGAAGATAACCTCATGATTATAAGTAAAACAATGCCTAACAGTATAATGATTCTTGTGTAATGCACATCCTCATGAAAATGTCTTCTGACGCCATTTCTCTCACCTTGAGAGATGGCGTCAGAAGACTTTCTCTATTAAATTATTTCTACCTTGCATCCTGATGATGTGCTTGACTCCTCTGGTGAAAGAAGATACTTGTGCTTCAAATCTGTTCTGTAACCAAATATTTTGTCAAACTATGTGAATGGAGTGAAACCCTCCCTCTAAAACTGTATGCTGTGTTCTGACCCAGGCTCTTTCTCCTGACTGTGTTCAGTGAGCAGAGACTTCAAACACTGTAAAGCCTTTGAATACATACTGATAAAGAATGTATTCTTTCTCTGGTTCTTTTGGTTTTGAAACAGTTTTTCCTCACTCTTTGCTAAAGAAAACTTTCCACAACAGTTTGGCATCACAAACAGGATCCAGCGAGTTGGAGAGATGGAGGGCGACGGGAGATCAAATGGATTAGCCTGAGGAGTTTGACTTCAGTCCACCTCCACGTCAAATGAGGGGAGTCTGAGGTCTCGTCCCCATAACTGCCTACTGACCGGATCCAGGAGAACCTTAACAATGAGGACTGTTTCAATTGGGTTTTGTTGTTTGTTTGTTTTGTTTTTTATTTATTTATTTCTGCTGGGACAGGCTCAGACTGCTGGTGAACCAAGGTTAATACTAAGCAGGGAGTAAGGATAATTATCTAAAGAGTAGATAGTGGGTATTTTTATTCTTTTTCCACATTTAAGGGAAGAAAGTAACTATCTAAAAGTTGGATACTGGCTACTTTTAATCTTTTTTCACCTTTAAGTAAAGAAAGTAGCTATCTAGAAGACAGATAGTGGGTGTTTTTAGTCTTTTTTCACCTCCAAGAGAGAAAGTAAAGAAAGTAACTATCTAAGGGAAGATAGTGTTTTGTGTTTTTTTTTTTAGCATTTCTGCACCTTTAAAGAAAGAAAGCCAGTGGAGAGACGCCTCACTGAAAAAATGGGTTCCGGATCCTCAAAGAAAAGTTCGGAGTGGCCTGATCATATATGACCTATATATTCCCTTCTCACCCACCGCGGGTGGTTTTTCTTCCTCTTAGCTCAGGTCCTCTACCAGAGGCCTGGGAGCTTAAGGGTTATATATATATATATTTATATATATATATTTTTTTTTTTTTTTTTTTTATGGATGGATGGATGGATACTGTATTGTCAAAGTGAAAAAAGATTTTTACTAAATAATGACAATTAAATAAAAAATATTTAACATAAAATAAGTGATAGCATAAATATACATTCACCTTTACAGTGATTGACCTCATTCAACAGAGGTCCAGCAAACTAGTGCTAGTCTCACAATGAGTGAATGGAGATCACCTGAGTGCATTGTGTGTATGAAAGGTTCATTCACTGATTCTTCTGTATCCCTGGATACCACTACAGCATGAAGACCAAACAACTCTCCAACTAATCACAGAAAAGGTGTAAGTCAGGGGATGGATATACGTAAAAAATCTCTAAGACCCTTCACTTTCACTCTAAATTTATAAAAAAATAAAAATAAAAAAAATAAAAAACACCTGTAGAATTAAAATGATAGTCATAAAACTTTATACTCTGAATAAATGAAGAAGTTATCATTTATCTGGTTGGACATTCAGAAGCATCATAAGGACTCTCACCTTTCCCAGGTCGATGATGAAGCAGTCTCCCTTGTTGAAGCTGGACCAGGACATTTCCACCTCTGTTGCTCTGATGGCTCTGCGGCCCTTTACGTGCAGCAGGCGCTTCACGTTCATGTCATTGGTCACCACGTGCTTGAAGCCTGAAGCCACGCCCCCTTTCTGCAGAAGAAAATCACAGCTGAATGTTGGAGAGCATTCCAAACTCATCACATGGTCCAGGAAACATGTACTTTGCGGTGGAAAGAGAATTCTTTCAAATTAAATAAAGCTTGTTTGTAGAGCAAACTTCAGCAACGAGGCAATTCAAAGAGCTTTAAACCATAAAGTAACCGTTTTGTCCAATGTCATTGTCAAAATCATCAAGCAAATATCATGCATTGTTTCAGTTTCGACCACAGAACAGAACATTTCAACCTTTGAGCACACATGATTAAAAATGATTGAATAAATAAACCATTACTTCACTTTCCCACACCTGCTTCACTCCTCTGTTGTATCCACTCTCTCCTCAGTATATTTAAGCTCTGTAGTCACATTGTTTTCTCTGCTAGCTCTTTCTGCTGCTTTTCATTAACATAGGACTTTTTTTACCCTATAGAATAAATGTAACCAAATTAAAAGCTGGATTTTATCCATTTTTCACTTTGATCTCTCTCTACATGCCTGTGACACTATCTCCATCTAATTAATGAAACTGTTCAACAAGGTTGAAGATTTTCTGAAACTGAAGAAAAATGACAGAATGTCTGTTTCAGATAAAAAAAAGACAGTAATATACTATAAACTGCACCGATTGCAGTTTTCTGGCTGCTCACTGATCTGCCGATTCTGATTTTTGCCAATTCCAATTTTCTTTTTAAATAACTGACACTGTCAGGTATTGTAAGGTCACAATACACCTTCAGTGATAGAGTCTTATTTTATTGAAAGACATTAAACTATACCTGTGACACAATACAAAGTTGGTTTAGCTGCACACGAGGCAGATAAATTAACTTATAACATGGGGAAAATTCCTTCTTATAAGTGAAATAGTCTGGAATTAGTACTCTTTTTAAATCAATGTTAAGAAATGGTTGAGCTCCTACCTGTAGCTCAAAAGTTACTTGTTAGTTAGTTTTGTAGCATAGCAAAACCAGTTTTTAGGAAATATGTTCATGAGAACAACAACAAAGGGAAGCATGCAGCTCATTGGCTGGTTCAGTGGAGCCTTCTGTAGCATGAGTCAGACCTTCAACCAGAGACGGGTCACTAAATTCAGAGGAATTCGCTGTTTGGACCTCCAAATGAACACCACATTTATGCTGTTCTTCCCGCTGCGTGGTTGTTAAAAGTTTCAATGCAACCCCTGTTGTTTCCCAACAATGGAGTTGCCAGCCCTGGAAAAGCTGATGAAGTTTGGTTCTGTTGCTTCACTGTGAAAAGGCGTCTGGACCAACATGTCCAGCATGTTGGTCCAGACGCATGTTGTCTGGGCCAACATGTCCAGCATGTTGGTCCAGACGCATGTTGTCTGGGCCAACATGTGCAGTGCAGTTTCCAACCTCCAAGTAAAGTAGTAAACAAGAATTTGAGCTAATTGCATTCAGCTATGGCCAAGCTAGTAGGTGTGGTTTGTTTGCGTGTGCATGTATGTGTGTGCGTGCGGGCGTGGGCGTGTGTGTGTGCATGTGTGTCTAAATAAGAAGCACATGGCTGGTAAAAGTGGTTTGGCTTTGTGCTTCAGATGTCCCCCTTTGAACTAGCTGGTTGGGTGAGTTAAAGCCAATCAAAATCAGACACACCCTGAAGCTGAAGTAGCTCTCAGCGGAACGTGTGGCATGTTCTCTGAACTTCTAATCATAACCTCTGCTGTGCCAAAGTTCAGAAGACATAGCAATCATTAAACAGGGTAATTATGTGTAGGTCAACTGATCATAGCTTGTTCTCCTTCATTCCATTAGTCATTCTGACTTTCACAGTGTATGTGAATTTAGTTCCCTTTTATTTAAACTGGTAAAACTTTAACTAGAAGCAATACAAAAGTCAAAGCAAAAAGAGATTTAATTCATCATTCAGTCATGAACTCAGTGCTGAAGTTTTGTTTTATTTATAGAACAAGGTTTTGTGCCTGATGATCTGCATGCTGCAGAGATGATGGGACGTGAACTGACCGCCATCATCAGCGTAGAGACACGCATGATGCTAAACAGGCTAAAAATGTTCCAAATATGTTCCATTCTTTTAGTAGATCATCGTTAATTAGCAATAAATCACCTGAAATGACATTAGTGTTGCTTTATGATGTGTGCGTAACATTGAGACATGCATTGTGTGATAAAAATAAAAAATAACTGCCACTTGTCAGCTTCCTTGTAGACAGGTTTATTTACAACCTGGCCATTTATACATATCATCACATTACAGCCACGAACTTCATGGGGATTTCATGTGATCGACCAACACAAAGAAGCACATGTTAAATAATTGGAAGAAAAATGATGCATAGTTTTACGAATAAAAAAAAAAGATGAAATGTCCGGCATGCATTTGTATTTAAGTTCTCCTAAGTTCTTTTCTTAACAAAACATGTCAGAGATTTTGCCTCTGCTGGACGTTTGTGAGAAACAGAAATTGTAATGATTATGAGAGGGCAAATGAACCCTAATTGAGGTTTTCAACATTAATTCCAAATGTGAAGACATGCATATGTAGAAAACTAGTTAAAACAGCTATTTAAGGCAGATATGCAGGATTACAAAATTATTTTAATAAAGGTTACATCTCAACATATTTGATTTTCATTCAACTGTTTCAGGATTTCGCTTTATTCCACGACAGGAAATGTTCCAACCTTTTGATAAAGGACGTGTGTAAAAAGGTAAGCAGTGAAGAAAGTTATTGATTGTATTTGATTAACAGCTGAAACGATCAAAAACAAAAGAAAGGTGAAAACAATGTTGAAAAGAACACAAACATGTTTTATATTATCGGGTTAAAATACATATCAACCAGATAATATTGTGCCTTGTCAGAGAGCGAAGCTCACCTGGTACTTGATTCCTGACTTAAAGTATCCCAGGAAGGTGTTGGACTCGCAGTTCTGCACCTCCCTGTACTGGACCGGCCCACCGCCCAGGAAGTCGTCCAGCTGCGTGGCAAAGATGGCCACCGCTCCACTCTCATCCTGCGAGCACTCATCGCCTGCAGGGGACAGAGACAGCAGCTCTCTGTGTTTCACTGCGTTTGCAGAAGGACTGAGCTTCTTTCAGAGCAAACGGCTGCTCTCAGGTTGGTTTAGTCACATTAACCAAACACACATATCCTGAATGACATGTGTCTTACTATACTTTATTTGTATTTCTGTGGTTTAAAGACATTTTCCTGCTGCATGACACACAGCGGTTTCAGTTTTTGGGTGTCTGTTCTTGTTTTGCAGCTAAAGCATTCAGGGAACAACTGACTCCAGGTGTAAGTTCAGAACGTTCAGAGAAGTTAAACCTGACTGACTGCGCTGGGGGGGCGGAAAATGAAAACCACAGAGAAGAGAAAATGCTAATGGAATTTCACAAGCAGCTCTGACTTTCAGAGTAGAATTTTTCAGCTTGTCATACAAAAGGATGTTTCAGCCTCCGATTTCAAAACAAAAGGAACTTGCTATTCCATCTTGTTTTGGTTGTTTTGCATGTAAGCATTGTGTTGCATGCATGCACAATAATTGCATCAGCTTTGGAGGAAGTGAAATTTAGAATTATCATAGCAAGTCATTAAAAAACACCGTAATACATAAACTGAGATGGACCGACGGAAAGTTGTGCGTTGGTCTAAAGTAAAAGTAAGAAAAAGAACCAATGGTGTTAAATTTATTTTAAGTGTGGTGTGCATTTGTATTCAATCCCCCAGAATCAATCCTCTGCAGAACTATTTCTGTGGTTTAAAGATATTTAAACCACATATTTAAATATGACCTACACATAATTAAACAGGGTAATTATGTGTAGGTCAACTGATCATAGCTTCTTCTTCTTCATTCCATTAGTCATTCTGACTTTCACAGTATATGTGAATTTAGTTCCCTTTTATTTAAACTGGTAAAACTTTAACTAGAAGCAGTAAAAAGGTCAAAGCAAAAAGAGATTTACCTCATCATTCAGTTGTCAACTCAACGGAGTTGGTTTAAAGATATTTAAAGATATTTAAACCACAGACAAAAGTCTGTGGTTTAAATATTAAAGTTTCTGCCTATTATTCTTTGGAAATTTCAGATATACCGGTAATCATTGGCCTATGTCGTTTTTGGACAAAAAAAAGAACAAAACAAAAAAACATCTGGAAAAAGATGACTTGGGCCACCAATTTAAGAAGGTGACATCATGCCACCAAATCATGACTGGTCATGCCTGGACTTTGACTGGGCCACTCTGACACTGTAATATGCCTTTATGTAAGCCTTTCCATCAAAGATCTGGCTGTATGTTTAGGATCATTGTCCTGTTTGTCTTTTCTTCCGCTTTTAATTACTCCTAATAAAACACTTAGAAGTTTTTAGAAGACAAATTTTAAAAATGCTCAAATAGCTATGAATAATTTTGTTAGTCAATGTCAAGAAATAAACCCGGTGCATTAGAAAATGAATAGTGAAATTATAAAATCTGCAGTCAGGGCAGACTTAAAATACGTTTTGTCCTGTAGGAGATCTCTCAGCCGTCTTGGGGTTTTATGTGTGTTTTATGTGTGTGTTGCAGTCTCACCCAGCCACATGTGTATGTTGTAGGACGGTGCTGAGGTGGTGAAGAGCAGCAGGTATGCGTCCCCGGTGTAGAAGCTGCCATACAGCGCTTTGGGGACGGGCTTGAGGTCCATGTTCTCGATGCGCCACACCTGCAGCCCTGGACCCTTCCCCGCGTTTTCAAACTCCTTGTGGGAAACCATGATGGCTCTGCGGGGAGAGATGGGAAAACATGGAGACGCAGGAGAGACTAAAGTTCAAGCTGATTTAGCCTGGAAAGAATTTGCAGAACATAGATGTTTGTAAACCTAAAGGCAGGATAGATGGTAAAGAGTCAGAAAACACACAGCCAGCATAAGCACACATTGACTAGTAGGTTCTATTTTAGCATCGACATCATGACGTGTTTCCTGAGCGGGGCTCATAAACAGAGGATGCAGTGAAGAACAGAGAGAGCGGAACCTGCTGTGGTTATCAGTATTTAACTTGTGATCTGTTGTCTTATTTGAATATTTGGTGCTTTTACAAAACTAGATAAGTCAGTTCTGAAAACCTCACTTATCCCCAATGCTGCCTTAAAGCCTTTGGAGGCAACAAGAGCGTTAGCCAATGAGCAACTTTGGTCATTTTAGAAAAAATAGTAATATTTGATTAAACTTTAAATGTTTTTCTCTCGTGTCTCTCATCGTCTTTGTCTCTCCATGCCAGATGTGGCGTGTGCAGGATGATGCATGACTCAGACTCACCCTGGTTATCCACTGATTCCATCAAGTCAACAAGACGAGGAGTCACTCATTTCTCACTCCTGTTTGGTAAAATGAATCTGCACTGACACTGCCTGGCAACCAGATCCACCACACTAAGACTCCAGGACAGGTCACAAAAAAACCCATTGAATTAAACTTTTAGATAAGATGGGTTATTTTGTACATTTCACTGAATTTTTTGAGTCTTTTTCTTTTTCTGTGTCATCTCTTATATTCTAGTAAACTGATGCTATTGTCCGTTTTAGAGGCCAGAGTAAATTGGGCTGAGTCATACCTCATGGTAACAGTAAGTAGCGATGGATCCACAGATAGATCCAACATTAAAATATGTATCAGTCCTGATATTGCAAAAATTCTAGATTAGGTATCAGTGATAATGTGACTGATCCATTAGGACAGATCTGTTCAGTTTAATTATATGCTTTGTGCTTGCCTTATTATTTATTTTACATTATATTTTGAATTTCTAATTGTCCTTCCATTTGGAAGGTCTGTTTCACTTTATTTCTGCATGTTTGACCAAACTAGCCAACTTAAAAATTTTGCCTGTTTCAGTGTCTTTATTTTTTTACATTTGCTGTTTTACTCCTAAAACAGCAAATGTTTTAGGAGTGAACAAATGAAAGTTGTTTTTACATGTTTGACTGAGCTTGTGAAACTGTTCAGTCAGTCTTCTGTACTGATGCAGAGTTAGATCAGCTGTTTTTCTGTATCGGATCGACATCGGCCGATATTAATACTCAGGTATTGTTATCTTAATCAAAAGTGAAAAAAGTGAATCAGTGCGTCCCTAATAATGAGCAAAGGCATCAGTCGGGTATTAAGAACAAAGAAAAACAACATTAGTGTGCATTAGAAGTGAGCTGCTAACGTTCTTTGGTCACAACCTAGAAGTGAAACTTGATTTATTGATTTATTGTATCTTGGCCACGACGCCATTAGACCAACACTTTGCTCACATTTGAGGATGTTGTGGCTTTTTGAAGAAAACACATGACAATGACTTTTGTGTAAAAATGCTACAGATGTCCTATCTGGTCACTTACTGCTGAGGTGATCTAGCACAGGCCACACCTACTGGGTAAGAAAAATGAATAATGATAAAAGATGCCCCCCCCAAAAAAAAAAAAAGTTTTGGAACCCCATATTGGAGCCAGTGGGTCTCTGAGGTAGCAGTGAAAACCCAACATGTGACCCTTATCAAAGTCCATCAAGTGCTGTAACGGATGTTCCAGTTACTGAATGTATCGCTGCTTACAGCCCGGTGAGGCTTATATATGAATTTTTCCAATTATAAAAAAAAAAAAACACTTTGTAGGTGGGGCTTATAGTGAGGTGTGCTCTATAGTTCGGAAAATACGGTAGGTGTTCAAAATTCAAAGTCATATTTTCACCAGACTAAATATTTAATTCACATCATGAAAATGTAGTTTTTGGAAGAGAAAATGTATATTTATCTCCAATTTAAACATTTAGTTTACTAAACTTATATTTAATTAGAAAGCTAAATATTTAAGTCCAAGCTTAAATATTGGACTTAAATATTAGTTTGGAAAATAAATATTTAGTTTGGAATGAAATATTGCTAACAAACTAAATACTTAATTTCAAGCTCAATATTAAACATTTAATATTTGCAAACTAAATATTTAGTTTTTTGGGTTTTTTTACTAAATCTTTAATTTACAAACTAAATATTTAGCTTGTGAATTAAATATTTAGTTTGGTGAAAATGCTGAATAAATCAGAAATATTGCTTTTATTTATTTATTTTTTTAATCATAGAAGAGTTCTCCATCTGTACTATTGTATTACTCAGGAATACAAAAGTATTCCTGAGTAAAGTGTAATTAAATAAACACCTGAAAGTGTAAAAAGTAACTCTTCCTGTTTTGATTCTGGGCCGAAAGCTATAACCCTGATAAATCCACATCTTTAAAGCCATCAACAGATATGTAATCAGTATCTGTGCTCAAACAAACAGGCTAATCAGCCTGTAGCCATGGTGACGAGACTGGCCGACAATTTAAAGTCACATCAGTTTTTAAGCAGCTCTTAGGATTACCATCAGACTGAATGGGGCCCAGTAGAATTTAATTTGTGGGGCCCACAGATCGATGAACATTTAAGACAACAATGAGTCAGGAATACATTTCTTGAGTGCTGCAGAATCTGAACGTGTTAAAGTGAAAATAGTCCATTACTCGTTGAGATTGCTTTGCAAACAAAGTGGGTATGAAACATAAACCTCAAGTACAAATAAGAAAAGATTAATTTACAGAAGCAAAATTGGAATCAAATAAAGACTTACTTAAAAATAAACCATCAAATTAAACCATTCGCATGTAAACCATGTCAGTTCTTAATTTGACATTTTAAATTTCAATGAATAAATCTTTTTAAATTGTTTTACATCTCCATTTTGAGAAACATAACAGGAAATAAAAATGCTGAGATATTTCCTGTGTCATTCAGGAGCTCTCGGACGCCCCCCGGTGGCCTGGAGGCTTCCTGCAGCGGCTTAGTTGCGTATTCGTCTGGCCGGCTCTGTTAAGCATTACTAGTCTGGGACTCTTAATGAATAAAAACTGAAAAGTGAGTGTCGACGCTCACTTTTCAGAGATTATACCGACTGCCTTTTCCGTGATTACACAAGAGCCAGATTACACATCTGCGGGATTCCAGCTGCTGAGAGCCTGACTCCTCCTATTCACCATGCAGGGCTGCATGAAGTTCGCGAAAGCTGATCAGAAAAACTCCCATGTCACCACCGTAAGGACTGTTATTACAGAGGAGCGTGCTCAGCTGAGTGTCAGCTCATCCAGCTCAGGTTTCAGAGAGGAAAGCGGACTTCCTGTAAGATCGATCAGCGCGGCCATCCCACTGTCTCCACTGCAGCGGACTAATGCACTTTACCAACAGTCACTGCAGCAACACTGAGGGGGCATGGAGCTGAGAGCACGCATGCACTTTACTCATTCATTCTTAATCTCGGACTTCATTTATTATTTTTAATATGAAATATGCATTAAAAATGAAATCACTGCAGTTTCCACTGCATTTTTTTTCTTTTCTTTCTATTTCCCCCCCGAGTATTATATGAGATTCAAGAACTTTGCGCACTTTAACCGTATTTTGCATTTTATTTGATTTACTGCGGATATTACCAATCATAAAGACAACATCAAGATATGCACCAATAACTGACCCCAACCTCTACATCCTCCTTCTGCTCTCACACTGCGATGGTCCCAGCAATCCCAGACCCCCCCCCCCCCCACACACACACACACACACACAAAAAGAACAAAAACAAAACAAAACCAACAACACACACACACAGACCTCTGGAAAATCTCGCAGTAATCCCGTGAGTCCCGCACAAGCAAAGAGCCCAAAGGAAGCAGCAGAAAAAGTCTGAACTCTGGAAGTAATCATCAGAATCATTCTGTAACAAAAACTGAACCGAGAGTTCAGAACCCAAAGCAAACGATGTACTCACAGTTTTTTTTTGTTTGTTTTTTTTAGGATGAATCACACGAGCAGAGGCAGACAGAGGAGCAGAAGAGCCGCTGGAGGTTGGAGATGAAGGAGTGGGGCGTCTGAGCACGGTCTTTGTGTTTTACTGTTAAGTTAAAAAAAAAAGAGAGAGAGAGAGAGACGAGGAGGAGGAGGAGGAGGAGGAGGAGGAGGAGGAGGAGGAAGGCGCACTGATTGGTCCGCAGCAGCAGCAGCAATAGTGGTGGTAGTATTAGAGGGTGTCCTGCTGTCACTCTGTGCTGTTCAGAAACTACTTCAGCTTTTCAGTGTCAGTCAACATTATGACCACAGAGGAGGAATGAAACAAAAAACTTTCAGCCCGAGTTAATCTCTATTATATTCTGTAATTTTGCGTGAAAAGTTTAAAATAGCAAATCATTATCATTTGGTCAGTACGGAGCCCTGCAGGGGACATGGGAAATGTTTTTTCTTTTGCGTTCCCTGGCAATAGTCTACTAATAAGTTATGCGTCATAATTGAATACCGTAAGCCTTTCTTACGGTGGCCGCCGTACTTTCTGCTTTAATATAAGGTTATGTGAGGTTTTTCCATTTTGCTTTAATATAGAAAGGCACCAAAATTTATGATATAAACAGAAACTTTCCATAAGTATGAAAGAAATAAAAATACTTCCTAATTTGAACTATTTCTGAGTTATTATCGCT
>CAEFZY010051094.1:0-13670 GCA_903066815.1 Brachyrhaphis roseni
GGTTGTGTCGCTACAAAGAGAATAAAGTTCAGAAACAGTTTGGTTGTATTTCAGGATCTGAGCCAAAAACACACACTAGACTAGAAATGTTAAAAACTCACATTGAAGGTACTTGAGAGTTAAATCCAATTTTTTTCTGATCAGTGCTGGTTACAGAAAGCAGAATGCTTCCACTTATATTTACATTGTGTCTATTAATGAGATGAAATTAATTTATTCTGGTGAAGTTGAATACAACTTCACCAGAAGTCAATGGTAACAATGAGTAATAATGAGTAACAATGGGATTGTTACTCATTGATCTGGTTTTGCTCGGTGTTTTCGAAGCGCACTGAAAGCTGCTCTGTAGAAACTGGTTTTGAAACATAATTTTCACTTGCAACATTAAACATATTTGCTTCAAAAGGGATTTATGGTAAAGTTTTGCAAACGGTTTTGTCTCACAAGTAGCATTTTAAACAGGCATCAACACAGCCACCTACAATTTAGAAACATCTGCGGTGCGCAAAGGTTTCAACCAGTTAATTTAGCCACCAGTTAATCTATAACACCGGAACCAGAACCTTCTCTTCCTAACCTCGCCACCAGCAATAACACCTGTCTGTGCGCGCGCCCGGGACGCTGTGACGAGGACGGCTCTGATTGGTTCAAATGTTTTTCATCAGTTTAGCGGCTGGTCCGGACCAGAACTCCCAGTCCGAACCGGGTCGGACCGCAGCTTGAAGTGTGACCCACCTGCGGTTCTGGTTCCGGCGGCTCGGTGTCGGGATGTCTCTGGGTTCTGCAGTCTGGTTCTGGTTCCGAATGATGCTGAGGATGCTCCACTGCAGCACCGGCCCCTCCCTGAGGGAGGGGCGGGGCTCCGCATGACGTCACAGCGCCAGGGAGGGGAGAGGGGAGGGGTTAGAGAGCGCCCCCTGCAGGAGGACAGCAGTCCAAACCGAACATCTGGTTCTGGATCTGACTCTGACTCAGAAGGCGGGTTCTGGTCCAAAAGCATCAGATCAGAACCGGCTGAGATGAAAAAGAACATTCTGGAAACACGAACAGAACCGTCCGCCCAGGTTCTGGAGGAGAATCTAACTGGGTCAGAACTGGTTCTGGTTAGTTTCCAGGTTCTAACCAGGTCTGAACCGTGTTTGTGCTTTGAGGTGTTTTTATATATTTAATGATATTTAAGGTATGAACTTTGAGCTTTATTTTGTGTTTCTGGTAGTGTAGTTTTATTGTGAAAGTTCAGAACTTCCTGTTGAGTGAAATCTGTCCAACATGAAGCTGCAGAAAACTGATTATTTAGAAATTACTCCTTTATTTTCTACAATACTATTTACTGTAAACTTCATGGAAATAGGATTATATTTATTATATCTATTGTATAAAATTTCTGATTCCAGATTCTTCATGTCTTTCAAATGAACCTTCAAAACAGACTGAGTGCGTTCGCCATGGAAACACTTTAATGATCTGGTAAAGAGCAGCCGGCAGATAAAAGCCTGACTAACAGGTTCTGTGTGGCGCCGGTCCAAATGGACCTGCAGAGCATCAGAGCACAGAGCAGAAGGGTTCCGGGACAGTCAGCTGGTGGAGGAGAGGTTACAATACGAGGAGAGAGAAGCTGCCGCTGGAAACGCCTTGATGGCGTCAAACAGAGCGGTTCTGGTTCAGATCATGGTGAAGTTCAACCACTGCAAGACAAACACAGAGGATCACTTCCTGAACTCTGATAATTAAACTGCTAAAAACTGATTCAGCTTCCTGCCTCACCTGGTTCAGGTCGAGCTCGATGGAGCCGCTCTGGTGGGCGTCCAGCTTCCTGAAGATCCCTGAGGAAAAAGACGGAGGTTAGCGTCTCTGGATGTAGAGCAACAGTAATGTGTGTTCAGGTTTTCAGCCGTTCTCGTTTGCGCCGTTGATCGTCAGACTCACTGAACATCATCTCCAGCCTCATCAGACACGCCACGAAGTTGTCAAAGTCGATGGTCATGTCTGGGTCCGAGTACCGGGCCACCAGCTGCTGGTAGATGATGTTGTTGAGGGAGAAACCTTCAGAAGGACCAGGAAGCAGTTAGCTAGCAGCTAACTGCTTCCTGCTAGCAGTTAGCTGCTAACAGGAGCTAACTCCTGTTAGCAGCTTTATGTTGGCGTCCTGCTAACAGGACGCCAACATAAAGAGTTATCAACTGAACAACAGGAGAAAATAATCGAGTTTCAAAATGAGATGATGGAGTTACAGATAAAGTTTAATGTTTAGATTTCTGATGGTTAAACTGGAACATCTGGTGAAGCTAATGGGCTAGCTTCGAATGTAGCGCCAACAAGAAACGTTAAGGCCGACTGGAGGACGTCTAACAACTTCCTGTTGGACCTGGCTGGACCCATCATGGTCGCCACAGTAATCCCAGATCAGAACTTTTTGAGTTCCAGAACTGGGTTGGTTCTGCAGAATTTAGTTCATACAGTTCAGAAAACTGTACAAAAAGCCTTTCACTGGCCTTTCAAAATAAAGATAAATTAAATTAAACAGACAGGAACCCATTTAGCAGGTTCTGGATCCTTTCTGAAAACATCTGTAAAACAGAGCTGAACAAACAGAACCAGCCTGAGTCCGACTCAGTTAGCTGATCAGAACCTGAACAGAACCCAGCTTCATGTTGAAAGACACACAGATGAAGGACAGTTTGAACCAGAACCAGAACCAGACGTACCGTCGCCGTCAGCAGGCTGAGCAGCAGAAAACAGAAGCACATGTTAGATACAAACACTGCAGAAGAAGAAGTTAGAGAAACAGGAAGTTCTCCTCAGTTTCCCCCCCCCCCCCCCCCCCCCCACACACACACACAGCAGCACCTCGGGCCGGATTCCCGGGCCGTGACTCATCCCGACCACAGAGGGGCGCCGCCTGGCCCAGGAATGTCAGTGGGAGCGGCCCCTCCCACCCAGCTGGGGTTTTTCCACAAAGGGAACTCTGACTCCGCCCACTAACAGCTGATTGGCTGTTGGCCTCCATCCTGCAAGCGTTTCCATCCCAGGGACAGACTGCAGATGTTGGTGGAAGCAGCTAGACGCCAGACACATGACAGACAAAGAGACACCTGTCCACCTGCATTTAGGGTGGGGGGGGCACTCCGGGCCTCCTGCAGCTTTCCCGTGTCTCCCTGGTCCAACACGCCTCAGAGCAGAATGACCTCATGCTGATGACCTCATGACCTCATGATGTCACTCAGGTGTTGCAGCAGCTCCATCTAAAGCCTCCAGGACTGGAGCTGTTCTGGTATCAACGGTTTTGCAGGAGTCATAGACTCAGAAAATCAGAAATCTCATTTCTCCTGTTTCAGTTTCGGATACGAAATCCAGATTATAATCCCACTTAATCTGACTGGTCCAGAGGTTCCTATCAGAACCCAGCTGCAGGTTCTGCTGGTTCTGTTGGGTCCAGCAGTAGCATGGTAGATTAGCAGATAAAATCTTTGCTGAAGGTTCGACTGGCCGCTTCACTCCGACTGATTCTGGTTCCGGTTTCGGGCTCGATCCGATAATCCCACATGTTCTCAGATTATGGTGACGGTTTCCTGCTGCGTGTTCAGAGCGACCCGTTTCGCTCCAAACTGTCATCGGATCGACTCGGCCCGACCTGCCGACAGTGTTGCATTATGGGACAGGAGAGGAGGAAGCTGGTCACAGCGAGACGAGAAAACTCAGCATCCTCATGGCGCTGTCCCATCATGCACTGCAGCAGCAACCGGGTCGGAGGCAGAACCGAAACCAAGAGCTGATCCATCTGCCAGCGGTTAAAGCTGGCAGAGCCACTGCAGCAGGCAGGAAGTAGGCAGACAGCAGCCAGGAAGTAGGCAGGCAGCAGGCAGGAAGTAGGCAGGCAGCAGGCAGGAAGTAGGCAGACAGCAGGCAGGAAGTTTACCCTCTGACCACAGCGACCCACCTGCGTCCTTAAAGGCCACCCTCATCTCCGGAGTGCTCATGGTTCCAGAGTTATCCGAGTCGTTCTGCTTGTAGATCGACTGCAGAAACAGCAAATACTGAGATTTCCCACAATTCCAACATCAAGAAAACAGCAGGTGTCACAGGTCAAAGGTCACAGCTCACCAGATATTTCTGCACCTTCTTCCACAGCATGGCGAATTCTCCGAGGCCCAGCTTGCCGTTCCCGCTGTCCTGCTGCGGGTTAAAGGTCACTCACAGGTGTTGAACAGGTGGGACTGTCGACCAATCAACTGGCTGATCAGCTGACCAATCACAGATCATCTAAACACATTTAAACTGGTTGGCTCCTCATGGACCCTCTGAGTCCTGCTGAGGGTCCAGATATCCAGAACCAGAACCGGCATGATGCTCCAGAACCTCCCACCTCCCAGGCCCCGCCCCTTCACAGGCTCTGCCCCTCTTAAGCCCCACCCACATGCTGTGCTCTGACGCTCCGCCCCCCAGGCGGTGAAGGATACGTCCATCAGGTTGACCATGACCTTGCAGGTCTCCATGCTGAATCCGTCTGTTTTGATATCAGTTCCTGTTAAAAAACAACAAACAGGAAGTCATGGCTGTGGCCGCTCCAGCGCAGCGTGTTGATCGTGGCGAAGCGTCAGCTCACGTTTGGCTACGATCTTGTTCATGATGGTCTGGAGCTCGTAGGCGGAGATTTCCATGTCCTGAAACAGAAGCAGCCAATCAGCAGGGAGGAAGCAGCCGCTGGGCGGGGCCAGCCACGGCGACACTTACGGCTCCCGCGAGTTTAGTGAACAGGTTCCTGAACCCGGAGTCCACCTCGCTGTCCGACACCGTCTCCTAGACACAGTCACCATGGCAACAGTCAGAGCATCACAACAGACCAAACAGATCTGGGCTGTCATGGTACCAACTGGTACCAGCAACACCAGCCAGCATTAATGTTCCTGTTTCTACTGGTTTTAAATTCTACAGGAACAATTATATTATTGCAAGTTTTTGTAAATAATAAAACGTGATGTAAATCAGAATTGCTACATAATATCGTATAGATTTTATTTAATTTACATTTTTAAAACAAGTCTAGAGTAACTGCAGGTTCCTTTTTTGCAGAACGTAGAAATACACAAATATGCTGCAAACAAGGCAGACAAACATTCCCAGTGAGGGCAGCGTCCTGCAGACGACTCTTCATAACAGGCATTGAGATGGATTTTATATGTTGTGGAATATCATTCCATACTTTGGGATAAACATGGGAAATGTTTTAAAGCTGCCGGTGCGTTTGTAGATCCAGACGAACCGACATTTCCAGATTGAGTTCAAAGAGCTGCACGACCCTGAATGATCAGGAAATACTTTTTAAAACCACTATGCAGAATATAATCTATATTTCAAGGGTTCATAGGTCAGAATGGTGCCAGGGTAGGTGAAACATTATAACATATTTTAACAGAACTTTAAAGTTCAAAATGTAGTTAAATACATGCTAAAGCTGCTAACCAACGACTAACAGCTGTAACACTTTCACTAGCAGCTGGAATGCGCTAGCTACCAGATGTGGGCGGGTCATGACTCACGTCACTGAGGTCGGCGCTGACCGGGTCGTCACAGGGCCTGAAACAGAACAAACGGCTCTGATCACGCTCTCTTCCCTCCTCTACACCTTCCGCAGAACAGAACCGGGATTCTGGACTGAAGGAAGTCTCTGAGGAACCTCACACAGAGTCTACAGGAGGGGGACGGGTCAGACGGAGAACTGAAGAGTTTCGGGTCCAGCAGAACTTACACGGTCTCGGTCTGCTTCTCGGAGAACACCCGGATGCAGAAGTCTCCGTCTTGGTGCGGGTCAAAGGTGGACGGGACAATCAGGTACTCTCCAGGTGGCAACTTGAAGCGGGAGCTCACCTCCCGCAGGTTGATAAAGGTTTCTGACCTCGCCGTCTGAGCGTGGGTCAGGAAGAAGTTCTTGTCCAGGTGGACCTCCCTCTGTCCGTGGAACTGCAGACAGACATCCAATCAGGAAAGCTCTTAAAGTCACCTGTACCTGACCAGGAGAGACGTTCAGAAATGAGCTGATGAAGGCAAGAACGTCCATGAAGACCTTCAGGAGGATCTGCAGACTCATCCTAATGAGGGTTCAATAACCTGACAACTAACGGTTCAAGAAGACCTTCAAGGAGGACTTCAGTGAGACCCGTAGATCGGAGCTGAAACCAACCTGCTGTGATCTCATCAGGCTTTACTGAAAATAGACTCTAAACCCAGGAAGTGATGCTTTCTAACAAAGGGAAACCTTGTGTTTGGCTAAGATGTAAATAGTTTCCTTTTGGATCAGGCCAGGCCGGGCGTTCCCTCCCTTCCTGTAGCCTAATTAGGCTCCGCCCACCAGCCGTTAGCTTGCAGGGCAGGTTGAGTCATCAACATTGCTGTTTGTCTTTCCAGAAACTCAGAGGTTGCAAACAACCCTGAAATTACCAGAGAAACACGTCTATCAGGCCGTAAGGCCAACCCTGGCCAGGGAGAACCTGAACTGAGTCCCTTCCAGCCAGCAGGTCTCCATGTTTCTATGTGATGAAGGTGAGGAGGTGAAGGCTTCCAGGTAGACTCACCTGCGGGGGAACCTGAAGGAACAAAGTAGAATTAGATCCTGGACTTGTGTTGGAATCTGAAGCCGGAATCAAAGGTTTCAGACCTCGTAGATGGCAAAGCCGATGGTTTGCATGTCCTCCCCTTGTTTGCGCAGCTTCCTGCGGTTCTTCTGGATCAGACCGACCACAAAGCTGCAGCCCACCTCACCATCGTCAGGGTCATCATCTTCGTCATCCAGCTTGATCACAAACTGAGGGTTTGTCCAGAACGTGTCTGAGGAGAAAAACCAGCGGACATGAATCACCCTCTGGTTCCCTCTGACTCAATAGAACCCAGTGGGTCATGAAAGTCATTGCTCCCATTAGAACCTGTCCTGAGCAGTTCTGGTTCTGGTTCTAGTCCAGTCATATGCTTCAGGTGGGACACTGATCTTTTTCTATGATCCAGATTCATATCAGTTTCTAAGGGAACAGTCAGGACCATCGGTACCACAAGAGGTCTGTAGTGGTGTGTGTTGCGTAGCTACTAACAGGGATGGTTCCGGCATCCTCCAGCCGTGGAGCCTCTCCTCCAGGTGCCATCGAACTTGCTGACACTCCAGTGTTTGACGGAGTCGTCCTCTATCGTATCGGGAGTCAGTGTGCACACCTCGATTCGGGAGTACTGACGCTGGAAGTCACTGAACGACATCCTGCAGAGACAGGAACAGAGACGTGATCTCATTCCATCCTCGGGTCAGTTCATGAATGTCACTGGGAGTCCTACCAGAACTCGCCGTCCTCTGAGTTGGCGTGAGGACAGTCCCCCTGGACGTGGCTCCACTCAGAAGACCTGCATAGAAGGAGATGCTGCTGTTAAGACACTCAGCTGCAGGACCAAAGACTGGCAAATTGGTCGATAGTCAGGCTCCTGCTTCTGTCCTGAAACCAGTTAGACCAGCTACCTTCTGTCAAAATTGACTGGCTCTTCAGTTCTTGATCATCTAAAATCATTTAGAAGACAACACCTGCCGTTTTCAGACTCTCACAGTCCGGTTCTAGTTGCTTACCCATCGCTCCATGCTCCGGTCCACTCCACCTGACCCCAGGGGTTCCTCATTCTAACCAGCTTCTCCTGACGCCCGCGGTAGTTCACCTGCAACCAGAACACATAGTTTTCTCTTGTTTCTGCTTGACAGAATCTCCATTCAAGGACTTCAGGCTACCTCCACAGCCCCCGTCAACGAGTAGGCGTGGCCTTTCACCAGCTTCTGTCGAGTCACCGCCTCAGAGTCTGCAGCACTTGTGATCTGCAGCAATACAAACAAATCATCATGCCAGGGTTCAGCTGAAGAGAGCTGATGTTCTGCTGACAGGAAGTCAACCCTCAGGAGCCCTCGAGGTGGTTCACAGTGGGAGTGATAGTAAACTCACGTCGATGGAGCAGCCCAGCAGAGCGCCGGCCTCCAGTGCCTTCTTGATGATCTGGAACAGGTTGGACGGTGGCCGGTTGAGGTCATAGTTCTCTGCGATGCCTCCGGTAAAGTCCTCGAAGCCCTCAGTGGTGGAGCCACCAGACAGGGCTTCGTAGCAGCCATTCACCCTGCAGGAGCAGCAGTAAAGTCACGGGTTGACACCGTGTCATGCAGGGTTTCATTCCTTCAGCTGTTTCTATTCAGATGATGGAAGAAGGACTCAGCATGGAGGACAACCCCCCCGCAGGTCCCTGTGGATCCAACCTCCTCCCATTCGCTCCTGTAGAACCAGCTCCGTGCTGTCAGTTCTGGGTGCTCTTACTTGGCATAGGCCTTCTCCAGCAGGGCGCTCCAGAATTCCCGACCTTCCGCCGAGTGGACGAACAGCAGCTTCCCATCTTTAACTGGAAGCCTGTCGTCAATCACCACATCCACCCACTCCCCAAACTGCCAAAACTGAGGACACACAGGAAGACCTGAGACACAACACAAACTTCCTATGACGGCGGAAGAAGCCAAACACCTGGAATACCTGGAAGTGGAAGATTCCTGCATAGTCGTCTCTGAACCCCTGGTCTGTGGGAACGACTCGCGCCATCACAAACTCGTTCATGGTCAGAGAGGCAATGGCAGCCAGCAGCCAGCAATCACCTGGACAGAAAGGAGACCATGACTCACTGCTTCCCCCTACAGTAAAAACTCTGCCCCCTACAGGAAGAACTCGGTAACACCTTAATACCCCTCACATCCAGCCAGACTCTGTGTCTCCCCCTGCTGGCCCCTGGATTTCATGGCTTCTGATTTGGGAGTTGATTTTAAGCCGGGTTCTGTTCTGGATCAGAACCTGCCTGTCAATCGCTTCTGATGGGTTTTTAGTCTTTTTCTCAGAGCTTCTCCCAAACATCTCCATCATTCCTGACCAATCAGAGCAGGAAGAGCTTCTTAAAGAGACAGGATTATAAGTGATGGACAGGAACCATCAGAGTCCCAGCAGGTTTGTTCTGGTCCAGCTCCTGGACCACAGAGACCAGTTTGGGAGAGGTCTCACTCTGCAGTGAATTCCTGCTGCAACGTGTGGGAACAGATCTCTGGTTGCACAAGCTGCGGCGCTGCTGCGGTTTCTGGCTGCAGCGTGAGTCACTGAGCGCGTGACACGGCGCGTCCTGATTGGCCGACCGCGGCCCCTCTCATGCTGCTTCTCTTTCTGTGCAGCTCCTCCCTGTCAGCCAATAGGAGCGCAGCCTGCAGCTGATGCTGAGTCTGTCCCAGAACCAGCAGCCACTGGCTGCTCTCTGGACCCGGGCCGGGTCGGATCAGAACCACAGCAGAACCGTCTTTGTCAGATGGGAATGCTCCGGGTTGAATTGGACCCTCCAGAACCTGGTGGAACTTCTGCTGGTTGGATCTGGTTCCCCCTGCAAGGTTGCTGGTTCGGTTCTGTGGACCCGTGGCCGGGTTCTACATGGCTGGACCCAGCAGAGGAATCGGTGACCTTTGACCTCTGCATTCAGGGCCAGTGTGAAAAACTCACCCAGCGCTCCTTGACAGATGTCGGTTCTGGTGGCACCGCCCACGATGAAGTCTGGGTTTGAGACCAGCTCCTGCAGGAGGACAGAACTGGGTCAGACAGGAGGACAGAACCGGGTCAGACAGGAAGACAGAACCGGGTCAGACAGGAGGACAGAACCTTGCAGGTTCTTCCAGTTCTTCATCCTGCTGGCCCGACTGGTTCAGGTCCAACAGGTTGAAACTTTGATCAGAACCCGTCTGCCGTGTGGGCGGGGCCTATCTCCTGTTTGTGTTTGGTGATGTCACAGTCGTTGCCAGCTGGACGTCTCCATGTCCAAAACAAATGGACCCACCCGGAGGAAGGCTGACTTTTGACCTCCACTCTGATTGGTCCACACATTAATAAAGTTCTGATCAAATCATTTTCTAAAAGGACTCATCCGGACCGGACCGGTCCTGAAACCCGACCGGGTCAGCCTCTTAATGACTTCCAACTGCTTCCAAATGGACCCGACCAGAACCAGTGACCTGCTGCTGCAGGTTGATGGTTCTGGACGGTTCTGAACCACCCGGTTCTCCATGTCTCTACAGTCCTGACCCAGTTCTGAGAGGTTCCGGTTCTGGATCAGATAGCCAGCTGGGCCACCTGGAGCTGCTGCTGACCCAGGTGTGTCTATCTGACCCGGTTCTGGTTCTGTCTGACTTCCTGCTCAGACTCTCTCTGGGGTTCCGGTCCAATCCGCAGAAAAACCCTCGGAGTTCATGTCTTCCCATTTTCTCTGCGACAGGACCGGAACCAGAACCAGAACCTGGACCCAGTCGGATGGTTCGGTCGGATTCGGCCCCACCCCTCTCCTCCCTCCCTCCCGGATTCCCCATCCGCCCCGGTTCGGTTCGGCTCGGTTCTTACCGTGGGCCTCTTCCAGGTGACTCCGCGGGTCTTGGAGGAATTCCGACCCAGTTCGTTGAAGCCCAGAGATTCGGGTCCGGCCGGGAAGGTGGGGTCGCAGAAGAGCTGCCCGGAGGAGCGGCACTGCGCGCGCAGGGCCTCGAAGTTCTGGTTCAGGTACCGAATCGCGTTGGAGTTGGTTCCGAACCCCGCGGACAGGGCCCGCTTCTTGGCCAGAGTGGAGGCGACTCCGGACATGATGGCGCAGAACAGAACAGAACAGAACAGAACAGAACAGAACAGAACCGAACCGGGTTGCAAACAAGCGGAAAAAGTTTTGCTGTACTCGGAGTCTGAGTCAGAGTGAGACCTCCTCCCTCAGAGGAGGAGCCTATCTCTGCTGCTCACTGGGTGTTTCTGCCAAAACACCCAGAACCAGGACCAGAACCGGGTCACTACCGGATCAGGACCAGTTATCTGATCCCGGTCCAGTTATGATCCCGACCAGAACCAGCAGCTCTCAATCAGAACATCGAGGCTCATCCAGCCAGCATCCAACCGGTTGGATGCTCCAAGTTTCATCAAAGAAACATCTGCAGCAGCAGCTCACTATGATCGATCAATCAATCAATCAATCAGTTTATTAGTCTGGGACATTTGAGCAACAAGGCACTTCAAAATGTTTTACATCAAATGAAAGTCATTACAATCATCAATACATGATCAATATGTTTGTCAATTCCTCATTTATCATTAATTAAACTCCAACCACCTGCTGAAGTTTGTTCCAGATCTGTGGAACATAGAAGCTGAATGCTGCTTCTCCATGTTCTGGTTCTGATGCAGAACCAGAACCGAGTTCTGCTCCGCTTCCCTCAGATGGAGCGTCTCAATGAAGGAGCGTCCTGAAGCAGTTCGGGTCAAACAGAACCTTTTTCAGCTGCTCTGTTTGCTCTGCAGGTTGTTTACCCAACACACAGCCACACCCCCAACACACACACACACTGCTGCTACTCTCTGATGCTGACCCAACAGAACCTCGGCCTCGCATGTCTGGGTCCGATTCAGCAGAAGTCCCTTCCTGTTGCTTGCTGCCAGTGCCTTTCACAATAAAAGCATGCGCACAGCAGAAGCCCAGGGAGACAGAGGTCAAATTTTGGACTTAAAAATAAGAAGAGTCTGGTTCTGGTTCTGGTCCATCGCTTACTGGCAGATAAAAATAACATATTTTAGGCCATTTTTGTTAAGTGATTAAACCAGATTAGACCAAATTAAACCAGATTAAACCAAATTAGACCAAATTAGACTAAATTAAACCAAATTAGACCACATTAAACCAGATTAAACAAAATTAAACCAGATTAAACCAAATTAGACATAATTAAACCAAATTAGACCAAATTAAACCAGATTAGACCAAATTAAACCAGATTAAACCAAATTAGACCAAATTAAACCAGATTAGACCAAATTAGATTAAATTAACCAAATTAAACCAGATTAAACAAAATTAAACCAGATTAAACCAAATTAGACCAAATTAAACCAGATTAGACCAAATTAAAACAGATCAAACCAAATTAGACCAAATTAAACCAGATTAGACCAAATTAAACCAAATTAAACCCGATTAAACCACATTAAACCAGATTAGACCTAATTAAACCAGATTAGACCAAATTAAACCACATTAAACCAGATTAGACCTAATTAAACCAGAGTACACCAAATTAAGCCAAATTAGATCAAATTAAACCAGATTAGACCAAATTAGACTAAATTAAACCAAATTAGACCAAATTAAAACAGATTAAACAAAATTAAACCAAATTAGACCAAATTAAACCAGATTAGATCAAATTAAACCAGATTAAACCAAATTAGACAAAATTAAACCAAATTAGACCAAATTAAACCAGATTAGACCAAATTAAACCAGATTAGACCACATTAAACCAGATTAGACCTAATTAAACCAGATTAGACCAAATTAAACCACATTAAACCAGATTAGACCTAATTAAACCAGAGTACACCAAATTAAACCAAATTAGATCAAATTAAACCAGATTAAACCAAATTAGACTAAATTAAACCAAATTAGACCAAATTAAATCAGATTAAACAAAATTAAACCAAATTAGACCTAATTAAACCAGATTAGACCAAATTAAACCAAATTAGACCAAATTAAACCAGATTAGACCAAATTAAACCAGATTAGGCCAAATTAGACTAAATTAAACCAAATTAGACCAAATTAAATCAGATTAAACCAAATTAGACCAAATTAAACCAGATTAGACAACATTAAACCAGATTAGATCTAATTAAACCAGATTAGACCAAATTAAACCAGATTAAACCAAATTAGACCAAATTAAACCAGATTAGACCAAATTAAACCAGATTAGATAAAATTAAACCAAATTAGACCAAATTAAACCAGATTAGACCAAATTAAACCAGATTAGGCCAAATTAAACCAGATTAGACCAAATTAAAACAGATCAAACCAAATTAGACTAAATTAAACCAAATTAGACCAGATTAAACCAAATTAAACCAGATTAAACCAAATTAGACCAAATTAAACCAAATTAAACCAGATTAAACCAAATTGAACCAGATTAAACCAAATTAGACCAAATTAAACCAGATTAGACCACATTAAACCAGATTAGACCAAATTAAACCAAATTAGACCAAATTGAACCAGATTAGACCACATTAAACCAGATTAGACCAAATTAAACCAAATTAGACCACATTAAACCAGATTAGACCAAATTAAACCAGATTAGACCAAATTAAACCAGATTAGAACACATTAAACCAGATTAGACCAAATTAAACCAGATTAAACCAAATTAGACAAAATTAAACCAAATTAGACCAAATTAAACCAGATTAGACCAAATTAAACCAGATTAGGCCAAATTAAACCAGATTAGACCAAATTAAAACAGATCAAACCAAATTAGACTAAATTAAACCAAATTAGACCAGATTAAACCAAATTAAACCAGATTAAACCAAATTAGACCAAATTGAACCAGATTAGACCAAATTAAACCAAATTAGACCACATTAAACCAGATTAGACCAAATTAAACCAGATTAGACCAAATTAAACCAGATTAGACCACATTAAACCAGATTAGACCACATTAAACCAGATTAGACCACATTAAACCAGATTAAACCAAATTAGACCAAATTAAACCAGATTAGACCACATTAAACCAGATTAGACCAAATTAAACCAAA